>JAGWEN010001346.1:0-30690 GCA_018703685.1 Orius laevigatus | reverse complement strand
AAAAAAAAATTGTGATCCCCAGAACGCTCTGATCACGAATATTATATGCGTCTAGGTATGGAGCGTTGCACCGACCGCAATAGCTCCATTTCCTTTGGAAATCAGCTAAAAATTAGAATTTTAAAAATTAAAACGTCTTTTTCAACAGAATAGCATTTTTTATGCAGAAAAAAACGAAGACGAAGAGCGGAAATTAAAAGAACTCTCCCCCCCCCCATCCCCCTACACAACCTGAAAATTTCATCAGTCAATCCCTCTTATATTGACGGCAAAATAAACGAACCTTCCGTTTTATACTGAAAATGTTTCTACCAAGAAAACTTCAAGATCAATTATTGAGAATAATTATTTTTGCATGGAAAACTCCTTAAATGAAAACAAAGAGTTATAACGCTTTAATCGATTAATGTAGTTTATCGATGGACTTTAATCATTTTTAGTTTTTTTGGGTTACATAAGACCAGAGTTAGGCGAATTCTTATTCATAAAATATGGACAGAAAGGGACAGGAAGGGACAAGGAGGGACAGGAAGGGACAGGAAGGGACAGGGAGGGACAGGGAGGGGCAGGGAGGGACAGGAAGGGACAGGGAGGGGCAGTCCACCAAAGTTACAATTTGGGGGAAAAAAAAAGTTGATACTTTACAGATTTCTCCACAAACACCTATTTACCGGAAATAATATTTTAAAGAGGCAAAATGTACCAAACAAAAACTAAAAAAAAACACCGTTCACATCATCAGAATCACATCAGAAAATTGTAGGAGAAAATAGCCTGACAAAAATCAGGGCAACGGACGGCCGGCCGGCCGGACGGCGTGACAGACCTTTTTATGTGGGATAAAGATCAAAAATCAGATTGAGCCTCCGGGGTCTCCTTGACCCCTTCCCGAAAACCCGGTTTCGAGGGTAATACAATAACTTTCTTTCTGAGAAAGTTAAAACTTTTATGCCCACCAAAGATGTCAAATTTATCTTTTAAAAAGGAAAATTCCCGTCTAAAACATTTTTAAAAGGACTTTTCCTTCCTTCGTCCTTCTCGTCAAATAAAGAAAGTGCAAATGACGGGCTTCCTCTCCATTTTCCCTTTAGTCACGGCCCTGGACTTCCTTAACCCTTTCAAGCCCATTAGCTATTTCAGATTTTGACCCTTTAAAGAGCATATTTGAGCCAGATTTGTAATAATTTTAACAGCATTTATGTCAGCTTTAGTGCTTAAAAAGAAAGCACCCTAGAAACCGACTTTGGGAATGTTGGGGGCAGATGAGGAGGGTAGAGGAGGTGATGGAAGAGTGGGAGGTTGTGGGGAGGGGGTGAGAATGTTCCTTCTCCATCCTTCACACCACATTTCTTGACATTATCCACATAAAAAATTATATTTTATTTTTCATTTTTTTATCTCAAAGACTGATCATGATTACACTACTCTGGAAGTGTCAGTTCAAGGAAATTATTCATGTAAAAGCGAGTAGATCTCTCGGATAAGCTCACTCAAAGATTCAAAACTACCCTGAGATTTTGGTTCATTATTTATATTAGTCTGGCACTAGGGGAGGAAAGATTTCGTGACCTTTTTCCTCAGTCACGTTACAAACCGATCGCCATTTCAAAAATGCAGAATTTTTTTTCCAAACAAAATTATCTGAGAGAAAAATGGATTTTAGGTGTCTTCTGAAAGAAAAATTTATGAGCCGGAAAAATTCACGTTCTGTCAGGAAGTGGGCTCGCTTTCTAATATTCATAAAGTTGGAATTTCAAAGAAGGTTGAGTTCGTAATAAGGGCGGGGTCTCTCTTTAGTATATAAACCCGACGTGGATGGATATAGAATGGCTAATTTCGAACAAGAAATGTCCTCAAAGGAGACCCTCTTTAATTATTGGAAGGATTTTCCTACCAAGAAAATTTCCTCTACCTAGAGCAGAGGTCACAAAAAAAGTTTTGAATGTTAACTTTGAGGTTTTTGAAGAAAATTGGCGTTTTAAAATGTTGATTTTGAGGTTTTTGACGAAAAATTGTCTCTTTAAAGTTGATTTTGAGGTTTTTATAAACTAAAATTTGGCTTTATAAATTTTGATGTTGAGGTTTTTGACGAGAATTTGGCTTTTTAAATGTTGATTTTGAGGTTTTTTGACCAAAATTAGGGTTTACAAATGTTGATTTTGAGGTTTTTGACAAGTTTTTGGGGAAATTAAACTTGAGCCCCGGGGGGCGCGCTCCCCAGTTAGGTAACCGCTGACCTAGAGGATTTTTATAAACAATTTTTTTTCCCCAGAATTTGAAACTTTAATTTGATAGGGTCGCGTTTCCGAAGGGAAATTTGATGCTAGCCAATCCCCCAGGGTCAGACCTTCCACGTTTTTTCAAACGAAAAATGTCATTTGTATTGATAAACATTTTTCATTGATTCGCACTTAAAAAACCTCTCACCAAGAAATTTCTATTTTTCATATTCGTCAATAAATGTCGCTTTTTAGAGTGGATAAGCAATTTTCAAGAAAAGTTAAGGTCGATAGGATACGAAATGTGGCAAACCTAAGTGGTTTTTGGTTCTTTGGAGAGTGCAAAAGTGAGAAATTGAGTCCTAATGACTAAAAAAGGGTAGAGAAATGGCATACCAAATTGAAAACGCCTTAAATCGGACCATCGTTCAATATCGCTGCTTTTCTTAAGACCTAAAAAGCAAAATCGAACGATTAAACCCTTTTGACGACTTCTAAGGTGGACTTTGACCCTCTTTTAAAAAGAGCACGATGCGACTGGACTTAGACCCTTTTAGGTTCAGTTTTGATCTAAAAAATGAGGTCTAAGTGTCCTTGAAATGCGTATTTATAGTCATCAATGTCTTCCAGAATAGTTTTTCGCCGCAAAAAAGGGTCAAAGTCCGTCAAAAACGGGTCATAGTGAACCTAAAGTGTCTTTATTTTGATGAAAAAGGGTCGAAGTATACAAGAAATCGTTTTTCTCCCATAAAAGTTTCAAAGTCTACCATGAAAGAAGGTCTTTTTTTGACGAAAAAGGGTCATTGTATGCAAGAGATGTGTATTTCTTGACTTAAAAGGTTCAAAGCTTACCAGGAAAGTGCCTTTACCGTCTAAAAAGGGTCAAAGTCCCACTGAGAAGCATTTTCTTTTGTCCAAAAGAGCTAAGTACGCCTCAGAAGTGTCTTCATTTTGACAAAAAAGGGTAAAAAAATCCTACCAAAAGAGTGCCCTTTTGAAGACTCAATTATAAAGAATTTTTTTTTTTTTTTTTTTTTTTTTTTTTTTTTGTCGCGAAATAATAAACCACTGTGTAAATTCATTTTTTAGTTGTGCAAACAAGAAAACCAGAGCCAAACAACTCGTATTGAATTCAGCGAAATCGATTGCTTGCCTGTCAACAAAGAAAATGTTTACCTGTGATTCCATATCCAGATATAATCGTGAGAAGCACATTCCATATTATCGCCGACCTGAAAAAAAAGAAAAAAAAATTATTATAGCTTTGAGCTTCCAAGTACCTAACAATAAGTTTTCGACTGAAGTACCCCCACGTTCCCATCACTACCTCTACCCTCCTGTCACTAACCTTCCCACCCATCACTACCCTCACTCTCCCATCGCTATCCCAGCCATCTCATCACTACCCCTACCCCATACTACCCCCACTCTCCTTTCACTACCCCAACCCTCCACTCCGTCTCATCACCCCCACTACCACCACCAACAGAAATCCACCCCTTATCCGTCTTTTGAGGATTTTTTTTAAGTTTTCGTGACTTGATAGGGCTCTCCTATTTTGTTTTTCAACCCTTCTTCTCCCTCGGGCATTTCCCTATCTAAAACGTGATTCTTTACAAGATTTTCGCTTCCTTCCTTCTCCGTGTTTATATTTTAATTGTAGGTCAGGAACCACCCCAGGGCTCTTTTTTCATTAAAGGACCCGAGTTGATAAAAATTTACGTCCTTTTGATACTAAAAATAGAAGAAAAAAGGACATAAAAATATCTTCATAGTCCCTCCACGGTAATTTAATAATGGAAAAATGGAAATTTCATGTATCTCGTTAGTTTTCATCCTAATTATTCAGAACCCAATTAAAAAGTCCCTTTCTAGGAGCTTAGAAGAGTCTATGGAAATCAGAAGAACCAATATTTAGGGAAATATTTTTCCTGAATGTTTTTCCGAAGATTGATTCTCTTTAACCCCCAAATTTGATGAGATGTCAAAAAGGGAAATTTTGTGTTCGCCTTTACATCACTGCTTTCTAATCGTTTTTTATCGTTTTCGGAAAAGCACGTTGTCTTTCCGTTTTTTCCCCCTTTTCCAATAAAATATTGCTATCGTAGTTTTTTTTAAACTGCGTTAAAGATCTCGAAAATTGCATTAGATTTGTCATTTTCATCCACAAAAAAAAGAGGTTGGGTATAATTTATTCTCGATAAGAAAACCCAATTAACTCCTTATTTCCCAAGGGCAATCAGTGTTTCTTTTTCTTTTTATCACATTTACGAAAAATATAAGCTAAGAACATATTTTTCCTTTTATCTTTAGGAAAAGGGGAAAAAATTAAGGTAGGAAACCTTGTGAAAACATAAAGCCCAGGAGTATAACATTCGTTATTCCATGTGTAAACACACTCCGGAGGTATTACTGGCCGCTCTGATCCTTTAGACACATAAAAGTCCCCTTTTCCTAACCGATTCCTTTTTCGCGACGAAAATTAAACCATTTCCTCTGGATCGATACGACCATTTTACCCACCCAGAGTTTCTAATTAGCCAAAAGTTTTGGTTGAAAGGGAAAACTTAGAACGTAAATAGAATTTCCAAATAGACTGACCATCGTGAAATCATAATTTTCCGTTTCTATTTAGTCCAGTTGAATCTAAAATTACCATTTTTGAGTTTATTACACAGAGGAAAAAAAAGTTGAAAAAAATTGTTTGCCATTGCCAACTCACTAATTTAAATAAAACAAATGATTTTTAAAGACAGACAAAATATATTTTTCTCATCGAAAAGAATGAACATCAAAATTTAAATGCCAGACGATTGCTTTTCTTCCTGCACTTTCTGCCCACGTGTCGATTCCTGCTGCTGTTGTTGCTCTGTACGAACCGGATCGATTGTAATAGGATTCGCCTTTGCAGTAAATATTCCTTTTATTTATTCCAATTTTCTTTAAATTTGAACAGATTTGCGGCACCGCGACGGCAGTTTTTCGAGGCCTGAATATTCAAAATGGTAAAAATATAATTGAAAAATTTAAAAATTGAATTTTTCGTAGGATACTACCTTACATATTACGACTTTTCCATTAGCATTTTGATGACAATCACTGGTATTTTGCTGTTAATCGGAATTTTGAAAGTAAGAACCGAAAATGAATTTTGACCTTAATCATATGCTTTTTTTTAGAACATGGGCGTCATAACGAAAACGAGTTTGATTCTAATTTTGGTAATGATAGCGTTGTATTTCGTCATGTGTGTTCTTTCGATAGTCGAAATGGCGATAGACACGCATAAAGATAAATGGTACCGAGCTTCTGGACCGTTTCCATATTTTCTAGTTTCTCTGGGTTTAATGGGTACGAAAAAAAGAAAATTATTAAAATGTAGAGTTCAGCCAAGAAGAGTTGTCCGATGGGGGTTTACCCCAAAAAGAGGTCCCAGCAGGACAATTTTTCTTGACTGCAATACACCAAAATAAATTGGCCAAATAAACTTCAAAAACAAAGTTTTATTGGTTATATAAATGCAATTTCTATGTACATTTTAATTGCATATTATTTTCCATTATATTGTTTTGTTTGTTTTTAATTAACTAAATTGGTACCGGCTTTTTTTTTAAATTATTGTAATTACAATTTTAAATGAGGTATGAAAAGTTTTTTCTTCTTTTCAGGAATTTTAACTTATTTTTTTATCGTCGTCCTAAGCCACTACGTAGAATGTTATTGAATAAAACAATTTTTAAAAATAATTTTATTTTATTTCCTTTCGATCTGATTTGCCCAAGAAGGAAGCTATTAGAAGGATGGAAGGTTCCCTTGGGGAGGTTTGACTTCTGAGGTCCCCAGGGAGCCAACTTGACAGATCTAAAACACAGAATGTAAACTGAAATCTTAGAAGAGTCGTGAAAAGGTGGAAACATGACAAGGACAAAAAGTCAAAGAAAATCAGTTGCCGGAAAGGGAATTTTGACCTTTTTAGCGGATTTCCGTAGGAAAGTAGGCTATTGAGGTGGTCGTCACGGAGGCTCCCAGGCTAGAGGCTTATATATTCGTTATCAGGAAGCTCTGGGGATCACCAAAATATAGGATGTTCCTTTCATGTTTAATATATATATATATATATAAGATATATATATATATATATATATATATATAATATATATATATATATATATATATATATATATTTTGGTGGTTATGGGGGGGATTGATTTTTGAGAAAGTCATCGTTGTATGACTTTTAGAAATTTAAAGCACGTGTTTTTTTATTTCTGTTTTTTTCTGAAAGATTTCTCCAACTGACATGTCAGACGACTGCCTTTCTGCTTGCAAGTGCTGCCCAAGAGTAGACGGCTGCTGTTTCTGCTGTTCTTTACAAACCGGATCGACTTTTATAGGATTCATATTAATCGTAAAAATAGTTTTTTTCCCCCTTTCTTATTAAACAGAATATCTCAGATTATAGGTGTCCTGAATATTACATTTAGTGCTTTGAGTGTCGGCAACGGTATGATTTTCAATCCTCCATTTTGTCAAATTTTCTTTTCGTTTTTAGGTTATTATCTAACAATATTTGATTTGTCCATCGTTATTTTGATGACGATCACCGGAATCTTGCTATTATTTGGAATTTTTCTGGTAAAAAAGATTTGGAAACAATCAGATTTGGTTAATCTGTATGACCATTTGATTTGTCCAACTTCAAAAATTACCTCAAGAAAACCGTCGGGGTTTAGGGGGATGAGATCTATTAACGATTTTGGAGGATAATTGATCAGGAATCGCCGATTTTAGTCAAAATTAGTTTGATACTAATGTTAGTGTTGATATTTTTGTATGCAATCATCCTTATTCTAGCCATCTTCGAATTGGCAATTGCCGACAAACAAACGTGGCATCGAGGGCCGCTTCTTTTTTTATTGGGCGCAATGTTAAGATTGAGTATGTTCCAAAATAGCAATTCGATGATCATCTTTTTTTTTAGCGATGCTAATATTTTTTTTTATCGTCGTTTTAAGTTTCTATGACTAACGAAACAATTTTCCCACATCTCTACAACCCTTTAAAATAAAGCACGTGTTTATTGGAAAAAAAAAATTAAATTTTTTTCGAAATATAAATTGTGAAAAATGGCGAAAGATTGCATGGCCTCGTGCAGTTGCTGCCCGCGTGTGCAGTGCTGCTGCTGCGACCAAAGAACCGGAGCCATCATTATCGCTTGTGTCTTGTTGGTAAGATAATTATTTATTGATTTTTTTTAAACTTGAAATTCTTCAGATTTGGGGAAGTTTGGATCTTCTTCTTTTCGGCCTTTTATACGGTTTCGGTAAAATGGAAAAAAATGGTTTGAAATTAATTATTTTTATTATTTTAAGTTTTCTATCCGTTCATTGTGAACCTTGTCGTTGCTATTTTGATGATAATCACAGGAATTTTGCTCTTAATTGGAATTCTACAGGTAACGAAACACGTCCAATGGCTCTACAGACCTTTCCATTACCAGGGCGGAACTCTGCTGAATTCCTAGCCCAGATATTTTTACTTTTTTATTTTTATTTTAGGGCGAAAATGTATTAGTGAAAATCAGTTTGATTCTTTTAATAGTACTCATCGTTCTCTGTGCTATATCACTAATCGTAGTAATCGTTGCACTCGCCCAAGGGGGTGGTTCAGGTCTTGTCTTTCTTTTGATATGGGTTATCTGCATGTTAGGTAAGTATTTCATTTTCCCGTTAACTTTATAATATTTCTTCCATTTTTAGCTCTCATGATTTACTTTTTTCTCGTCATTTTAACTTATTACGGTTAATCCTTCTTTTTACTTCGGATGAAAATTTTTCATATAATAAACGATTTTTAAATTGTATTTTGTTTAATACCACAATAATTCCACGTGTTTATTGAGAAAAGAAAAATAAAAGATTATTCGAAGTTGTGAATAAAAAATGGGAAAAGATTGCATGGAATTGTGCAGATGCTGCCCAAATGTCGGATGCTGCTTCTGTGACCAAAAAACTGGTGTTATCATTATCGGTTCTGCTTTTGTAGTAAGCCAAGTCAAATTTTACTAAGTCTAGGGACCATGAACAAGAGGTATAGGCATAAATTTTATTTTATTTTTAACTTGCAATTTCAGATTCTTGGTGGCGTGGAACTTGTTCTCTTGGGCACCCTTTACATAAAAGGTACATATTATAGTTTTAAAAAATGGATCAAAATTAATCATAGGTATATTATTTTAAGATTCACCTATCATAATAGCTATCGGAGTCCTCTTCATACTTAGTGAATTATTTACCGGTGCTTTCCTCTTATTTGGAGTTCTGCAGGTAACCAAATTAAAAATCCCGAAAAACTTTAAATGCCTTATTATTATTTTTTTTATTTTTTTATTTTTAGGACGAGAGGGTTATAGTGAAACTCAGTTTGATTTTAATGATACCAAACATCTTGCTCCATGCAACAGCACTAATCATGTTAATAGTTGAATATATTGCATACACTCCATCAAAGAGTCCGGAAGATCTTATATTTTCTCCGATATGGATTATATTCTGGTTGGGTAAGTATTTAATTTTCCCGTTAAGGGCCCATCCAGCGCCGGTCGCGAGGGCGGGGCGACCCGCATAACACGAGGGTTTTAAAACTTATCCCTTCCCTTCAATTGGCAGGAGGAGCCGGTTCTCTCCGCCCACTTGTCTTTGATTCGTTGAAAAACCCGCGTGATTCAAAATTTGTTGAGATAGTATTTCAATGATAACTAAAGATTGAGTCATCGGAATTGATTCAAAATTTGCATACTTATGTTCCTTGTTATGTGGAGCGCATTTCACTAAACAATTCTTTTAAAAGTTTTAAAAAAAATTTAAACATTTTTTTTTACTACAAAGATTTATTTTTATTACAATAAGTTTAGTGGAATGCGCGGAGAAATAAATAAGCTTCATTTTAAAAAAAGTCCGGTCCAGATCGGATCATTTTTCTATGAGCTATCATTGAATAACTGTTTTCACGGCCCCTTAATAGTTGGCCGGTAGTTTCTTTATCACTAGACATTTTACTTCTATTACTTGCCTTAGTTGGGGATTGGGATATTATATTTTTTAATTAAAAGGCACGAATTAACTTTTCCATTAAATTTTTTCACATTAATCATCTCATTTTTAGCTCTGATGATTTATTTTTTTCTCGTCGTTCTAACTTACTACCGATCTATGCCTGCAATAAACGATGATACAAAAGAATGATATTTTGTTTAATTTTTTATCTTCACTGTATTCACATCCGCTAAATGGGCTCTTGTTGTAGTAAAGGTACAAAATCTGCCTAAAAAAAAGGGGGTAAAAAAATGTGCAAAATTAGTAATAGAAGGGTCTCTATTGTCGAAACAGGTTCAAAATCTGGCTGAAAAGGGTATTTTCTTGTCAAAAATGATGAAAAATATGTGAAAAAGAGTCTTTTTTAGTCAAAAAAGGTTCCAAATCAAGCTGGAAAGAATGTCTTTTCTTGTATAAAGGGTCAAAATCATGCTGAAAAGGGTCTTTCTTGTCGAAAAATATACGAAATCTATCAGATTTGCTTGTCAAATACCTACCTAAAAGGTTCAAAATAGTTCTGTAAATGATATTTCTCGTCGTAAAATACACGAAATCTCTCCAAAATGGCTCTTTTCTTGTCAAAACAAGGCTCACAAACTGGCTTCAATGATATTTCCTTAGACTTTTTAGGTAGATTTTGCGAAAAAACAAAAACAAAACAAAAACTTGGAAAATGCGTAAAATCACGCATAATAGGTACGTAAAATCACGCACAATGCGCAAAATCATCCACAATGCGTAAAATCACGCACAATGAGTAAATCGTGCAAATGCGTAAAATCATGCACAGTGAGTACCATCTGGCCTTGTTGGCCAGACCACCCTATTGGCCTTTTCCCGCCAGTGACCGATTTTTGTCAATAACGAGTCAAAATCACATGTTTTGTTTCTTTATTTAATAAAAATGTAATTCGAAAATGACCAGCGAATGCTTTTCCGCTTTTTCATGGTGCCCAAACTTGAACTCTTGCTGTTGTGGCGCTTGCTCCTTAGAAAATGGTTCGATAATTATCGGAGTCTTCTTGGCGGTAAAATTTCCTTTTATTCAATTTATTATTGAATTATATATTATAATAATTCAATTTTATTTCTAATCGAATTTCAGTCTTGGGCCGTCCTAAATATTTTTTTACGAGCATTCATTTACAAATTCGGTAACTAAAAATTTCATTTTTAATTTAAATATAATTTTTTAAAAGAATATTACCTCTCATCGTTCGACTTGGCAATCACGGCATTGATGCTCTTCAGCGGTGTTTTGCTTCTAATCGGAATTTGTAACGTAAAAAAAAATTTTTTCTTTTGAATTATCATATGATTTTAATGCTTTTAGTGCTCTCCTGCATCAATTAAAATAAGTTTAATCCTGATGCTAATTATGATGGGACTGTTCGCTTTTATGTTTTCTCTTTCAATAGTCGGAATGGTCCAAGATGAGGAAACTAATTGGTACAGGGAGACCGGACCGTTTGTCTTTTTAATGTATTCGACCATTATATTGGGTAGGATGGACATTTTTCTTTATTTACATTATTGTTTTTTTTTTGTTTTTTTTCAGCTCTTTTGATTTATTTCTTTATCGTCGTATTGAACTATTATTTATCATGAATGTAAAAATCAATTTTATGATTTCACAAAGGAAAATAATCTTACATAAAATAAAGTTATCACATGAATGGTTTTTTCCTTTTAATTTTGTTAAGGATTTTTCGATAAAAAATATAAAAAATCCGCTAATAAAATAAAATTCTCAAAAATATTTTTGGAAATTCACTATTGACAATTTCCCCCCCAAAATTCCTAGTCAAAAATGATCAAAATCTGACTGAAAGGGGTCTTTCTTTGTCAAAAAAAAAAAGTTCAAAATTTGGCTGAAAAGTGTCTTTTCTTGTCAAAAAGGTTCAAAATCAGGTTGAAAATGGTCTTTCCTAGTCAAAAACGGTCAAAATCTGGCTAAAAAGTGTCTTTTCTTGTCGAAAGGATTCAAAATGAGGATGAAAACGGTCTTTTCCAGTCAAAAAGGGTGAAGTTCAAGCTAAAAAAGGGTATTTTCTTGTAAAAAAGGGTCAAAAAAATTTTGGAAAGTCGGTTTTTGTCATAAGAGTAAAAATAGTCTTTTATGGTCGAAAAAGGTTTCAAAAAATCGAGTTAAAAGGGCCTTTCCTTGTCAAAAAAAGAATCAAAATCTCACTAAAAAAAGCCTATTCTTGTCTAAACTGATCAAAATCAGGCTGAATAGGTTTTTTTCTGGTCAAAAAAGGTTCAAAATTAGGATGAAAAGGGTCAAAATCAGGCTGAAAGGGTCAAAATCAGGCTGAAAGGGTCTTTTCTAATCGAATCCACTAAAGACGATTTCCTACCTTAATTATCACTAGCTAAAACCAATTGACTACTTATGTTCGAGGTAGGGGAACCTAATTTGTGACGTCACACCTGATTATGAAAGTTTGGCTTTTCCTGAGCCTTCTTGAGGATTTTCAGCCAGATATGAAGAAACTAAGTGGAAGCAGAAGAAAACGTCAATCCATTCATCCATCTTAGATTTTGCGAACTGCACCATCACATGCGCTGAACGAATTTTGATATTTCATTTTTCCAGCTTCCTGTGGACCGAACGGTTTGAAAAATTTTTTCAACGTGAACCGATCATAATATCACGTGTTAAGTTTTGTTCCATTTGAAATTTTAGACTAGATATTTTTATTTTATTCAATTAAAATGCCGGATGATTGCTGTTCCTTATGCCGTTGCTGCCCACGTGTCGGCTGCTGCTTTTGCGATCAAAGAGTCGGAACGATTATTATCGGATTTGTCTTGGCTGTACGGAAACTTTGGAATTCTTCATTTTTATTTCGAATTTTTTATAGGCTGTTGGCCTCGCGTTGAGTATCATCCGCGGGCTCGATTTGAAATACGGTTTGTTTTTATAGGAAAAATTTAATTTTATTTTTTTCCCTTTCAGGATACGACGTTAATACCGTCGAGTTTGCAGCAGACATCATACTTTTGTTCACCGGAGTGTTGATACTGATTGGGGTTTTTGCGGTAAAAAATTGAAAATTTTGAATTTTCCTGAATCTAAATTTTGAACATTTTTTCCCTTTTGGCAACACGAAAATGTCGTCAACAGTCCATCCTTTTGTAGTCAAAATTAATTTTATAGAATGAACGTGTAGTGATAAAAATCAGTCTAATCCTGATGTTGATTTTGATGGTGTTGTATTTCGTCGTGCTGGTTATGGGATCCATTGATACGGACCGTATACAGCGATATCATATGGATGGACCGTTCGGATATGTGATAACTGCGCTCATTTTAATAAGTAAGGGAACTACTTGTCCGATATGGCCCAAGGGTCATTTTGACCCATAGACCCCATGAGGTCGTGGGGTGACACTTTCTTTTGAGTGAGTTAAAATTCAAAATTTTTGGCTCATTTTCACTCTATCGATTCGCTAATAAAGATAATGTGATTAGAATTGACAGTTCTGAAAAGCATTCATTATTTATTTCCAGTTGCCTTAATCTATTTTTTCCTTGTCGTCTTAACTTATTATCAATGATGGAAACAGCGGCTTATTCGAAAAATAAAATGGTTTTTATACAGTCTGTTATTTATCCGTCAATATTTTTGTTTTGTAATTAGGCGAGGGAGACGTTTTTGAGATTTTAACGAATTCAACGATCGTTTAAAGTAATTTTTTGAGGGTTAAGGGGTTTCTTGGATGTTTTCTGCATTGATTAATTTTGTAGCTTTTTAAATGAGCTTCATGTGGCTGGGGAGGTTGGGGGAGGTACGGGAAGGTTGGGAGGTTGGGGAGGGGGCAGAGGGTGTAGTGGAGAAGATTAGGGGAGGCGAGGGGAAGATTGGGGGAGGTGAGGGGAAGGTTGAGGGAGGTGTTGAGAAGGTTGGGGTAGCTAGGGGGAAGGTTGGGGTGGCTAGGGGAAGGTTGGGGTGGCTAGGGGAAGGTTGGGTGGTTGGGGGAGGTAGGGGAAGGCTGGGTGGTTGGGGAGGTTGGGAAGGTAGGGGAAGGTTGGGAGGTTGCGGAGGGGGCAGGGGGTGTAGTGGAGGAAGATTGGGGGAGATGAGGGGAAGGAGGTGGTGGGAAGGTTGGGGTGGCTAGGGGGGGAAGGTAGGGAGGTTGGGGAGGGGGCGGGGGTAGTGGGGGAAGATTGGGGGAGGTGAGGGGAAGATTGGGGGAGGTGAGGGGAAGGTTGGGGTAGGCGAGGGGAAGATTGGGGGAGGTGGTGGGAAGGTTGGGAGAGGTGGTGGGAAGGTTGGGGTGGCTAGGGGGAAGGTTGGGGTAGCTAGGGGAAGGTTGGGTGGTTGGGGAGGTAGGGGAAGGCTGGGTGGTTGGGGAGGTAGGGGAAGGTTGGGAGGTTGCGGAGGGGACAGGGGGTGTAGTGGAGGAAGATTGGGGGAGGTGAGGGGAAGGTCGGGGGAGGCGAGGGGAAGATTAGGGGGGTGAGGGGAAGGTTGAGGGAGGTGTTGAGAAGCTTGGGGTAGCTAGGGGGAAGGTTGGGGTAGCTAGGGGGAAGGTTGGGGGTAGCTAGGGGGAAGGTTGGGGTAGCTAGGGGGAAGGTTGGGGTGGCTAGGGGAAGGTTGGGTGGTTGGGGGAGGTAGGGGAAGGCTGGGTGGTTGGGGAGGTTGGGAAGGTAGGGGAAGGTTGGGAGGTTGCGGAGGGGGCAGGGGGTGTAGTGGAGGAAGATTGGAGGAGGTGAGGGGAAGGTTGGGGTAGGCGAGGGGAAGATTGGGGGAGGTGGTGGGAAGGTTGGGAGAGGTGGTGGGAAGGTTGGGGTGGCTAGGGGGAAGGTTGGGTTAGCTAGGGGTAAGGTTGGGTGGTTGGGGGAGGTAGAGGAAGGCTGGGTGGTTGGGGAGGTAGGGGAAGGGGTGTAGTGGAGGAAGATTGGGGGAGGTGAGGGGAAGGTCGGGGGAGGTGGTGGGAAGGTTGGGAGGTTGGGGAGGTGGTGGGAAGGTTGGGAGGTTGGGGAGTGGGTGGGGGGTAGTGGAGGAAGATTGGGGGAGGTGAGGGGAAGGTTGGGGTAGGCGAGGGGAAGATTGGGGGAGGTGGTGGGAAGGTTGGGAGAGGTGGTGGGAAGGTTGGGAGAGGTGGTGGGAAGGTTGGGGTGGCTAGGGGGAAGGTTGGGGTAGCTAGGGGGAAGGTTGGGTAGTTGGGGAGGTAGGGGAAGGCTGGGTGGTTGGGGAGGTAGGGGAAGGTTGGGAGGTTGCGGAGGGGGCAGGGGTGTAGTGGAGGAAGATTGGGGGAAGTGAGGGGAAGGTCGGGGGAGGTGGTGGGAAGGTTGGGAGGTTGGGGAGGTGTGGGAAGGTTGTGGGAGGTTGGGGAGATGGTGGGAAGGTGGGTGGTTGGGGAGGGGGTGGGGGGTAGTGGGGGAAGATTGGGGGAGGTGAGGGGAAGGTTGGGGTAGGCGAGGGGAAGATTGGGGGAGGTGGTGGGAAGGTTGGGAGAGGTGGTGGGAAGGTTGGGGTGGCTAGGGGGAAGGTTGGGGTAGCTAGGGGGAAGGTTGGGTGGTTGGGGGAGGTAGGGGAAGGTTGGGAGGTTGCGGAGGGGGCAGGGGGTGTAGTGGAGGAAGATTGGGGGAGGTGAGGGGAAGGTCGGGGGAGGTGTGGGAAGGTTGGGGTGGCTAGGGGGGGAAGGTTGGGAGGTGGGGAGGGGGAAGGGGGAGTAGTGGGGGAAGATTGTGGGCGGTGAGGGGAAGGTTGGGGGAGGTGGTGGGAAGATTGGGGGAAGTTTAGGGTGGCTAGGGAGGAAGGCTGGGTGGTTGGGGGAGGTGGTGGGAAGGTTGGGGTGGTTAGGGGGAAGGTTGTAGGAGGTGGGGCGAAGGTTGGGTGGTAGAGGGAGGCTGGGGGTAGTGGGAGGAGGGGGCAGGGCGAGTAGTGGGGGAGGTGGGGGAAGGTTGGGGGAGGAAGGGGATGTTGGATATATATATACCGCACTTAAGCGAATTTTTAGATATTTTCTTAACAAAGTCCGAGAAAAAAAATTCAAAAAACACGTGTTCATTTTAATTTCTATTTCAAATGCGTTAAATCCTCCAAAGAATGGGCTGCGTAATAATTTGCAATTGCTGCCACGTTGACGAGTGCTGCTGTTGTTGCTCTTTACGAACCGGAACGATCACAATGGGATTCTCCTTCCTCGTATAAGTCCCAACAAATCATCTTCATTTTTCAACATGGAATTTCACAGATTGTCGGAATCGCGATGGCCGTCTATCGTGGACTCGATCTAAAGAATAGTAGGTGAAACTTCAAAAATATTTTTTAACTTCATTTTTTAGAGTATGACCTCAACACTTTGGATTTCTCAATATGGGTCATAATCGCCGTTACTGGCCTTTTTCTCATAATTGGTGCCTTTGAAGTAAAAAATTTTTTAATTTTTTTTTCAGGTCTAAATTTTGCACTTTTAGGGAATTCGAGGATTGATAAAGACCTGCTTGATCCTAATGTTGATTTTGATATGTTTGAGTATCGCGGAAATCGTTTTGTCTTCTATTGATTTGGCCAATGAGGGACGAGGGGAGTGCTCTGAAAAAGGCCCCTGTTCCTATTTGATTAGCTCTGTCTTTTCCTTTGGTGTGAAACCAATAACTTCTTCTTTTTTCTATAATTTACTTATTTCCTAGTTCTCCTGATTTACTTCTATGTGGTCGTCTTGAGTTACTATGGCGGATGAAACCGACTTCGAACAATCACTGCGACAAATCAAAATAAAAACATTGTATCACGTGTTAATTTTTAGACCTTTTTTGGCAGATTTCATATTGTGAAATTTTTTTTTTGGCAGATTTTATAAGGAAATGACCCTTTTCAGGCCTATTTTGCACTTTGATGGCCTTTTTTAGACAGATTTTCCACTATTATGGCTCTTTTTAGGCTAATTTTATACGAAAATGGCCCTTTTATGTTCACCAGTTTTTGGCACATTTCTCGAATAAAATGAGTTTTGTACAACCCACTCCTTTTTCAATTATAAAATCGATTTTTAAATCAGATGTTTCCTTTTATCAAATATTTATTAGGTAAATAATAAAATGCCGGAGGACGATTGCTTTGCTTCTTGCGGTTGCTGCCCTCGGGTGGACTCCTGCTGTTGCTGCTCGGTAGAAACAGGAGCGATCATTATAGGTTGTTTCTTCATAGTAAGCCATTTTCTTTGAGTTCTTTTCATTTCAAATTTTACAGATCGGAGGCATAATAACTCTCATTAGTCGTGGTCTCGAGTTGGAAAAAGGTACGTCTGCCAATCATGAACAACCCTTTAGGTACTTTCTTTTCAGGAATAATACATCTTGTAGCTTTTGATTTCACGATCGGGATTTTGACGGTCATCGCCGGTATTTTGCTTCTTATCGGAATTTGTCAAGTGAATTTCCTCTTTTCTCTTTTTATTTTTCTTAATTTCTATTTCTCCCTCAGGGTTCATCAATATGTGTAAAAATAACTTTGATTCTTATATTGGTCATGATTGCTTTGAATATTATCCTGAGCATTCTGGCAATCATTGAATTGGCTCGGGCTAAGTTTGATGAACTTATCTTAATTTATGTTATAGTTTCGCTCATATGGGCAGGTAATTGAAAGATGCAAAAACTGAAGTTTCACTGAAGTTTTTTTTTAGCACTTCTTTATTACTTCTTCATCGTCGTTTTGAGCTACTACGATTAACTTTAATAATTTGCATACAATAAAATATAATATTAACATCCTAGTTTGTTTTTTCCCGCATTTTTGTGATAAAAAAAAGGATCCCAAAGCTTGAAATTGAAGGTTATGAAGCTTTTTGAAGTTTAAAAAAGCCTCGAGGCAGCCTCGAGAAGCAGCGGATTTCCTCCGGAAAGGCCTTCCCTAAGCCTATTTTTGATGTCCTCATTATCCCCCCCCCCCTCCGCCACAGTAAAATAAAATGGGCCTCCGAGCCCGGAGCCTCCATCGCACCGACCACAAGCTTCAATTCCTCTAGAAATCTGCTAAAGTTTTTCATAACCTTAGGAATATTAATCAAGTACATATCAACTCAAACCACGTGATTTTCGCCGCCAAAAGTTCAAATTCTAAAATTAATTTCATCAATTCTGAGCTTCTTTTTCGTATGCGGGTTTGATCTGTTGTCAAATATGAATTCTCAGTTCATGAGCAGCTCCTATAATCCATGACGAAGATGACGAAATTCCATTTAAGTCCCTCAGGAGAGTCCCAGAACCGCTTAGGCGATTTCAACTGTCTTCTACTATGGTCCTCGGGCCATAATATATTTCCGTCACCATTTCCAACCATCTCAAACTTTCCGGTATCGAAGAAATCACGAAATTCCATTTAGGCCCCTTAGCATGGGTCCCAGAACATCTTCCGTGTTTTGAACCGTTCTTAATACGGTCTGCGGATCATCAGACATTCCCATCACGATTTTCAACCATCTCAAACCTTAAGGTTACAAGAAAATCACGAAATTCCATTTAGGCCCCTTAGACAAGTCCCAGAACCGATTTTGAAATATGAACTGCTATTAACTATGATCCTCGGCCCCTGGGACTTTCCCGTCACGATTTTTAACCATCTCAAACCTTCAGGTTCCGAGAAAATCACGAAAATGCCCTTTATGCCCTAAGCGAAGTACCAGAACCGCTTTCTCGATTCAAGCCATTTTCAATAGGCTTCTACCTGGTGAAACAAAAGCTCTAAATACCAAGTCTCGTTTAATTCAAACAATCCTAGCTCGAGTTATCGCGTCGGTACATATATAAATAAATATATAAATATATATATACTATATATATATATATATATATATATATATATATATATATATATATATATATATATATATATATATATATCCCCAGGTTTGGAATGACCTATATTTTCGTGATCAGGAGATCGTCCTGATCACGAATATATAAGCCTCTAAGCCGAAAGCCGCCGTGAGGCCGGCCCCAATAGCCTGCTTTCCTCCGGAAATCCGCTAAAATGGGGGGGTAAGCACAGACTGGGAAAAAAGGCATCAACAATGGGTTAAGGGCACCACAAATTGTGTAAAAGGGGCACCGAAATGGAATTAAATGAACACCACTTAATGGGAAAAATGTTCGCAATGAATAGGGTAAAAGGGCCGCCACCCACCACGTGTGGGGATAAAAGGGGAACCACAAATGGAAGAAAATGGGTAAGTACCGCAAATAGGGTAAAATTGTCACCAGAAATGGGGAAAAGTATTACACAAAAAACAGTGGGAAATGCACAAATTGGGTAAAAATGGTACCGTAAAATGGTAGGTTCGTCACAAATGGGGTAAAAGGGGTATCAATGGGTAAGAGTTTTTCCACAAATTTGGTAAAATAACCACCACAAATGGTGTAAAAGTGGTACCTACCACAAATGGGGTAAAGTTGTCACCCCAAATGGATTGAGGGACACCACAAATGGGGTAAAAGTAGCTCCACAAATTGGGTGAAAGTGGCACCACAAAATGGGAAATAGGTTTGCACAATTCGAGTAAAAGGCCCATCCCAAATTGGGTAAGAGGAGCACCACAAACATGGTAAGCTTGGCACCACAAATGGGGTCAAATGGCACCGAAATTGGGTAAGGGGTTTGCCACAAATTTGGTAAAATAACCACCACAAATGGTGTAAAAGTGGTACCTACCACAAATGGGGTAAAAGGGGTATCGATGGGTAAGAGTTTTTCCACAAATTTATCTATAGAATATTATTATTTATAGAACCACCACAAATGGTGTGAAAGTGGTACCTACCACAAATGGGGTAAAGTTGTCACCCCAAATGGATTGAGGGACACCACAAATGGTGTAAAAGTGGTACCTACCACAAATGGGGTAAAGTTGTCACCCCAAATGGATTGAGGGACACCACAAATGGGGTAAAATTAGCTCCACAAATTAGGTGAAAGTGGCACCACAAAATGGGAAATAGGTTCGCACAATTCGAGTAAAAGGCCCACCCCAAATTGGGTAAGAGGAGCACCACAAACATGGTAAGCTTGGCACCACAAATGGGGTCAAATGGCACCGAAATTGGGCAAGGGGTTTGCCACAAATTTGGTAAAATAACCACCACAAATGGTGTAAAAGTGGTACCTACCACAAATGGAGTAAAGTTGTCACCCCAAATGGATTGAGGGACACCAAAAATGGGGTAAAAGTAGCACCACAAATGTAGTTAGGAACAACACAAATTGGGTAAGAGGGACACCACAAATGGGGTAAAAGTAGCTCCACAAATTGGGTGAAAGTGGCACCACAAAATGGGAAATAGGTTCGCACAATTCGAGTAAAAGGCCCACCCCAAATTGGGTAAGAAGAGCACCACAAACATGGTAAGCTTGGCACCACAAATGGGGTCAAATGGCACCGAAATTGGGCAAGGGGTTTGCCACAAATTTGGTAAAATAACCACCACAAATGGTGTAAAAGTGGTACCTACCACAAATGGAGTAAAGTTGTCACCCCAAATGGATGAGGGAGACCAAAATGGGTAAAAGTAGCACCACAAATGTAGTTAGGAACAACACAAATTGGGTAAGAGGGACACCACAAATGGGGTAAAAGTAGCTCCACAAATTGGGTGAAAGTGGCACCACAAAATGGGAAATAGGTTCGCACAATTCGAGTAAAAGGCCCACCCCAAATTGGGTAAGAGGAGCACCACAAACATGGTAAGCTTGGCACCACAAATGGGGTCAAATGGCACCGAAATTGGGTAAGGGGTTTGCCACAAATTTGGTAAAATAACCACCACAAATGGTGTAAAAGTGGTACCTACCACAAATGGGGTAAAGTTGTCACCCCAAATGGATTGAGGGACACCACAAATGGGGTAAAAGTAGCACCACAAATGTAGTTAGGAACAACACAAATTGGGTAAGAGGGACACCACAAATGGGGTAAAAGTAGCTCCACAAATTGGGTGAAAGTGGCACCACAAAATGGGAAATAGGTTCGCACAATTCGAGTAAAAGGCCCACCCCAAATTGGGTAAGAGGAGCACCACAAACATGGTAAGCTTGGCACCACAAATGGGGTCAAATGGCACCGAAATTCGGTAAGGGGTTTGCCACAAATTTGGTAAAATAACCACCACAAATGGTGTAAAAGGGGTACCTACCACAAATGGGGTAAAGTTGTCACCACAAATGGATTGAAGGACACCACAAATTGGGTAAGAGGGACAACAAAAATTGGTTGAAAGTGGCACCACAAAATGGGAAATAGGTTCGCCACAAATCGGTTAAAAGGGCCACTTTAAATGGGATAAAAGAGGCACCAAAGCATTTTGAGCCAACCACCAGTTTTCGAGCTAATAGTAAAATAGCTTCCTATCGAAGAAGGTCAAGAAAATCAAGGGGTATTCACCATGTTCAATTAACACGTGTTAATTGAACATCATGAATATCCTTAAAGAACATAAATAGCTTACCTAAAAGGTAAGAAAAATCATTTTCTCCAACTTCCACGAATAAAGAAAAAATGTTAAAATCACGTGTTTATGAGATAAAAATATAAAATGAAAATGTTTCCACACTAAAAAAAAAATGCCAGAGGATTGCATTTCTTCGTGCGGTTGCTGCCCAAGGGTGGAATCCTGTTGTTGCTGCTCCTTGGAAACAGGAGCCGGAATCATCAGCTTCGTCTTTCTAGTGAGCTTTTTTTTATCGCTATTTCTATCATTATATCGAATTTCACAGGCCATAGGCTTCGCAAATATCGTTTACCGTGCATTCAATTTAAAAGAAGGTAAACCTCTATTTTGATACCACTTTTACAAATTGTGAGAATTGCGGTGCCTGTTTGTGGTGCCTCTTTTTGGTCGCCATTTTACTCCATTTGGGCGACCTTTATGTTTTTGCTTATTTTCCACATTTTTGGTGCCCTTTTGGCTCTTACTCCATTTGTGGTGTCCCTATTACCTCATTTGTGGTGTCCATATTACCTCATTTGTGGTGTCCCTATTACCTCATTTGTGGTGTCCCTATTACCTCATTTGTGGTGTCCCTATTACCTCATTTGTGGTGTCCCTATTACCTACCTCATTTGTGGTGTCCCTATTACCTCATTTGTGGAGTCCCTATTACCTCATTTGTGGCGTCTCTATTACCTACCTCATTTGTGGTGTCCCTATTACCTCATTTGTGGTGTCCCTATTACCTCATTTGTGGTGTCCCTATTACCTCATTTGTGGTGTCCCTATTACCTCATTTGTGGTGTCCCTATTACCTCATTTGTGGTGTCCCTATTACCTCATTTGTGGTGTCCCTATTACCTCATTTGTGGTGTCCCTATTACCTCATTTGTGGTGTCCCTATTACCTCATTTGTGGTGTCCCTATTACCTCATTTGTGGTGTCCCTATTACCTCATTTGTGGTGTCCCTATTACCTCATTTGTGGTGTCCCTATTACCTCATTTGTGGTGTCCCTATTACCTCATTTGTGGTGTCCCTATTACCTCATTTGTGGTGTCCCTATTACCTCATTTGTGGTGTACCTATTACCTCATTTGTGGTGTCCCTATTACCTCATTTGTGGTGTCCCTATTACCTCATTTGTGGTGTCCCTATTACCTCATTTGTGGTGTCCCTATTACCTCATTTGTGGTGTCCCTATTACCTCATTTGTGGTGTCCCTATTACCTCATTTGTGGTGTCCCTATTACCTCATTTGTGGTGTCCCTATTACCTCATTTGTGGTGTCCCTATTACCTCATTTGTGGTGTCCCTATTACCTCATTTGTGGTGTCCCTATTACCTCATTTGTGGTGTACCTATTACCTCATTTGTGGTGTACCTATTACCTCATTTGTGGAGTCCCTATTACCTACCTCATTTGTGGTGTCCCTATTACCTCATTTGTGGTGTCCCTATTACCTCATTTGTGGTGTCCCTATTACCTCATTTGTGGTGTCCCTATTACCTCATTTGTGGTGTCCCTATTACCTCATTTGTGGTGTCCCTATTACCTCATTTGTGGTGTCCCTATTACCTCATTTGTGGTGTCCCTATTACCTCATTTGTGGTGTCCCTATTACCTCATTTGTGATGCCAATTTTACCTCATTTGTGGTGACCCTATTACCTCATTTGTGGTGACCCTATTAATGGTATGTGGTGTCCCATTTATCCCGTTTGTGATGCCAATTTTACCCCATTTGTGGTGTCCCTTGATGCTCTCTTATATTATTGCAATTTTATTATTGTATTTTAGGGCATTATCTAACAGCATTTGACTTTTCAATCTCAATTATAATGGTAATCAGTGGTATTTTGCTCCGTTTCGGGATTTTCCAAGTAAGCCGTTTTAATTAAATTTATTCATATTAATTATTTATTTTAGGAAGCCCCAGAATTCGTGAAAAGCACTTTAATTCTTATGCTCCTCATGTTGGGTTTGTACTGCGTCTTGATCATTTTAGCGATAATCGAATTGGCGCTTTTAAACAAATTTGACCTTTACATTTTCGGATTTATCATCAATGGCGTCGTTATGGCTCGTACGTACAATATTAATCGGCAAATTATTTATTTATTTCTATCAGTGGTTCCCAAACTGGAGGGCGCGCCCCCTTAGGGGGGCGTAAGCTGTCTCCAGGGGTGGAGCGTGGGCAAGCTCAAGATTTTTTTTTTTTTTTTTTCAAACAATTCCCAAAAATTAGTCAAAAACCTCAAAATCAACATTTCTATAGCCTACTTTTGGTCAAAAAACCTCGAAACCAACATTTAAAAAGCCAAATTTTCGTCAAAAACCTCAAAATCAACATTTGTAAAGCCTAATTTTGGTCAAAAAACCTCGAAATCAACATTTAAAAAGCCAAATTTTCGTCAAAAACCTCAAAATCAACATTTTTAAAGCCTAATTTTTGTCCCAAAAACCTCAAATACAACATTTAAACAGCCAAATTTTCGTCAAAAACCTCAAAATCAACATTTGTAAAGCCTAATTTTTGTCCCAAAAACCTCAAAATCAACATTTAAACGGCCAAATTATCGTCAAAAACCTCAAAATCAACATTTACAAAGCCTAATTTTGGTAAAAAAACCTCGAAATCAACATTTATGAAGCCTAATTTTCGTCAAAAACCTCAAAATCAACATTTAAAAAGCCAAATTTTCGTCAAAAACCTCAAAATCAACATTTTAAAGCCAAATTTTTCGTCAAAAACCTCAAAATCAACATTTGTAAAGCCTAATTTTCGTCAAAAAACCTCGAAATCAACATTTATGAAGCCTAATTTTGGTCAAAAAACCTCGAAATCAACATTTAAAAAGCCAAATTTTCGTCAAAAACCTCAAAATCAACATTTGTAAAGCCTAATTTTTGTCCCAAAAACCTCAAAATCAACATTTAAACCGCCAAATTTTCGTCAAAAACCTCAAAATCAACATTTGTAAAGCCTAATTTTTGTCCCAAAAACCTCAAAATCAACATTTAAACAGCCAAATTTTCGTCAAAAACCTCAAAATCAACATTTACAAAGCCTAATTTTGGTCAAAAAACCTCGAAATCAACATTTATGAAGCCTAATTTTCGACAAAAACCTCAAAATCAACATTTAAAAAGCCAAATTTTCGTCAAAAACCTCAAAATCAACATTTAAAAGGCCAAATTTTCGTCAAAAACCTCAAAATCAACATTTGTAAAGCCCAATTTTTATCAAAAAAACCTCGAAATCATCATTTATGAAGCCTAATTTTCGTCCAAAAACCTCAAAATCAACATTTAAAAAGCCAAATTTTCGTCAAAAACCTCAAAATCAACATTTCTAAAGCCCAATTTTTATCAAAAAACCTCGAAATCATCATTTATGAAGCCTAATTTTCGTCCAAAAACCTCAAAATCGACATTTAAAAAGCCAAATTTTCGTCAAAAACCTCAAAATCAACATTTTTAAAGCCCAATTTTTATCAAAAACCTCGAAATCATCATTTATGAAGCCTAAGTTTCATCCAAAAACCTCAAAATCGACATTTATAAATTTTCGTGAAAAACCTCAAAATCAACATTTGTAAAGCCTAAGGGTTCCCGCTTGTGGGCAAATTTTTTGGAATATTTTAATTTCCTTTTGTTTTCTCCCTAATTTAATAGTTATCTATTATGTTTTCAGCTCTTTTGTTTTATTTCTTGGTCGTCGTTTTAAGTTTTTATGACCATTGAGATTTGTCTTCCTCGTCGAATCTTATTCAGAAGATAATATTGATAAATAAATGAAGCAATTTTTAATTTTTTTGGTCGATTCTTTGATAGAAGTGTCAAAATCCACCTTCAAAGTAAAGTAGTTAACGATGAACCACTGGGGTGGTGATGGAGGGTCAAGGAGAATAGGGAGGTGGGGGATGGTCAAGGAGGGTAGGGATGTGAGAAATGGGAAGTTCTGTTGTGGTAAGGGTGGTGGGGGGTTGAGTTTTGCGTTTGGTGGAGAGGTCTATAGAACCCCAAATTTTTGAAAAAGTTTGATTTACGTCGTTTTTCCTCGTTACAATTTTTATTTATTTTATGCTCCTTTCAGTCCACACTGCAATCACAGTTTTTTCCTCTACAAGTGGGAAATATCTTTTCCTGAGTCACGAACAACATTTTTTTTCCCTTCCGGGTTGTAAAATGGCTCATTTTTGACGGGCCCAAAAGTGCAGGCTTTGGGGTAGTTGATGACGTAGTGGAAACTGGGAAAAGCTTTCTTGCACTTTGAATAATCCAAAGCCCGAGTTTGATTATAATGCTCGAAGATGTTGCGGCTTAAACTCGGTTAGCCGTGAGACCCCGTCATCCGCCACCCCCCTCCACCTCGCCCCCACCACCTCCCCTCATTTCGGTCTCTCTTATCCCTCCAGGAGACTCGCGTTCCCTTTAATATTTATCACCTTCCACCCTAATTGTCTATTCTCGTCTTGCAAATTCGTTGAATATTCGGGACCCCTTTTAAACGGTTTTCATGTTAAAGTTGAAAAGATTTAATAACTGCTTTATTAGACCAAATTCTTTAGGTGGAAATTTCTTTTTTCAGATATTGGGAGGGGGAGTTTTAGGGTAGGGGAGGTGGTGATAGGGTCGAGGAGGGTAGGGGAGGTGATGGCCCAGTGTTGGTAGAATGATGTGGGAGTGGTGGGGGAATGTCGAGGACGACATGGGTGAGTGGGGGGAGTTAGGGGAAGTGATGGATTCTTTTATGATTCCTCCTCCCCTTTCTATAAAAGGAGATAAAAAATTGACCCATTTTCCCTCTGATTTAGCCCTTTTAACCCCCATACGACCCTCATTGGTAACTGTCTGGTTTTAAAAATACCCTCAGATTTATCAGAATTGAATTAACTCTTTTCGTGTAAATGTAAAAGTTCATCGAGGGTGATAAAATCAGTTCTGGCTCTCGGATTGATAAATGTTTAAACTAGCCAACTTCGGGCGAGTGTTCGCGAGGGTGGTAGACGTCAAACGGCACTTGTTGATACGTCAAAACATCCCACCTCCCATCACCCAAAAGGTCAAAAAGTTATCCTTTTTGACCAAATTCCCTACTTTTCCTTCATTCCTAATACGAATCATTTTTACTCAATGATTTTTTTTCCTTTTGTTTTTAAGTCATTGTGAAAGTTTTATATAAAAGTGCGAAAAATATATAATAAAACGAAGTGCATTAAAAGTGTGTGATATATAAAATATTTAAAAAATAAAATAAAGGTGGATAAAATAGAGAGAGAAAAGATAGAGAGAAGAAAATGTCAAATTTTTATTGTTGGTGTTGTCTATTTGGGAACTCACGCGTAAATCATTAGTGAATAATAAGAATGAATATTTTGGTCGGTCTGTCCTTTGCAAGTGCGCTGGGTCAACTGAAGTCTGAACTTCTGACAATGGCGAATCGATGGACGGGGCGGTTGTGAGCGACAACCGAAAACCGGTTGTTTGATGTTTTCTTTAAAGTGAAGTCTTACGACTAATGGGCGTAATCTGGCAGCACTGCAATCCCACTAAGTTGAGATTTTGAAAGCGTGGCCATTTTGGGCGATTTAGCGCAAATTGGGCTACTTTGTTGGACATAATCTGGGCAACACTGAAATCCCACAAAGTTTGACTTTTGACAGTGTTGCCATTTTGCGCGATTTAGCGCAAATTGGGCTAATTTGTTGGGCATAATCTGGCAACACCGTAATCCCACAAAGTCGAGCAGTCGACTTTGTTGCCATTTTGGTCAACTTATCGAGAATTTTGCTACTTTTTTGGGCCTAATCTGGCAACACTGGAATCCCACAAAGTTGAGGTTTTGACATCGTTGCCATTTTGGGCGATTTAGCGCAAATTGGGATACTTTGTTGGGCCTAATCTGGCAACACTGTAATCCCATAAAGTCGAGCTGTTGACTTTGTTGCCATTTTGGTCAATTTATTGCAAATTTTACTACTTCGTTGGGTCTAAAATGTTAACCCTGCAATCCAACAAAGTTGAGATTTTGACAGTGTTGCCATTTTGGGTTATTTAGAGCAAATTGGGCTACTTTGTTGGGCTTAATCGGGCAACACTGCAATCCCACAAAGTTGAGATTTTGACATTGTTGCCGTTTTGGGCGATTTAGTGCAAATTGGGCTGCTTTGTTGGGCCTAATCTCGCAACATTGTAATCCTACAAAGTCGAGCTGTTGACTTTGTTGCCATTTTGGTCAATTTATTGCAAATTTTACTACTTCGTTGGGTATAAAATGTTAACCCTGCAATCCCACAAAGTTGCGATTTTGACAGTGTTGCCATTTTGGGTTATTTAGCGCAAATTGGGCTACTTTTTTGGGCATAATCTGGCCACACTGCAATCCCACAAAGTTTGGCTTTTGACATTGTTGCCATTTTAGGCGATTTAGTGCAAATTGGGCTACTTTGTTGGGCCTAATCTGGCAACACTGCAATCCCACAAAGTTGAGATTTTGACATTGTTGCCGTTTTGGGCGATTTAGTGCAAATTGGGCTGCTTTGTTGGGCCTAATCTGGCAACATTGTAATCCTACAAAGTCGAGCTGTTGACTTCGTTGCCATTTTGGTCAATTTATCGCAAATTTTACTACTTCGTTGGGTATAAAATGTTAACCCTGCAATCCCACAAAGTTGCGATTTTGACAGCGTTGCCATTTTGGGTTATTTAGCGCAAATTGGGCTACTTTTTTGGGCATAATCTGGCCACACTGCAATCCCACAAAGTTTGGCTTTTGACATTGTTGCCATTTTAGGCGATTTAGTGCAAATTGGGCTACTTTGTTGGGCCTAATCTGGCAACACTGCAATCCCACAAAGTTGAGATTTTGACAGTGTTGCCATTTTGGGCGGTTTAGCGAAAATTGGGCAACTTTGTTGGGCCTAATCTAGCAACACTGTAGGATGGTAATGGTAGAGACGATTTGTGTATGAGTAGACCCACAAAACTTAGTAAAATTCACCAGTATTCAAAAAACACGAAAAACCACGAACAGTGATCAATAGTAACCGGTTGTCTCTAACCGGTTATTCGATGATTGATATTCCTAGTAGAGTGGTGAGTCTTTCAGTAGTGATGCCGGGGGTGGAATTCAACCCGTTCAACCCCATTCGACCTAGCGAGTACATCCACCTGCCCACGTATGGCTCGCCCCCGCTTCATTTTACCCCGGAGGGGCGTTTTATTATTTAATTTATCTCGGAGTCTGGAGAGATAACTGATAACCACGCCGTTGGAGAGCCTCCAGGCATTATAAATGAGACGTCATTATTTCTTTTATCTTTTCCTCCTCCAAAGGAAAGAAACAATAACAAAATTCACGTGCTGGAAACATTTTCATCCCAGCAGTTTTAAAAAAGGTTTTTTCCACAAAGCAATCAAACTTAGGAACCTTTTCTGCACGCAACTGGGCCAGTCTGCTCCAAAGCCTTAAAAACTTGACATGCCCAGAAATTGTCACAAGAAACTATTTTTGGTAATCGAACGATATAATAAATAAAAGATATGATCGATCACGACGTTTGATGACCTTCCCAAGGTGACAATGACCAGACGGTTTTTGCAAATCACTTCAAAAATAGTCTCGACACAATTTTGATCGATTTTATCGATTCTCGTGTTATATCTTTATGTAGAAAATGTTCTGACAACATGGATGTTCATTCATTGTCGATACAAAGCATGGCTGAACAGTTAAACGTCCATAACTTCCTCAATTTTGGGCCGATTTTATCGATTCTTATACCGTTAGAAAGCTATTTTAAAGAGCTACAAAAACGTTCTTTATGCAGAAAATGTTCGGACTACTCCTTAGCCCTCAAAAATGGACTTAAAATGGAGGATAAGAAAATGAAGTCGAGTAATGCGACCATTTTGCAAGGCACTCCGGTCTTGCGGGTTTTCACATCAGGCTCCCTTTATTTACCATCAAAAACAACCGAGGACGGAATTACGAGGTGTTACCGACGTCATAAAACCCTCACAGAATGGACTAGTTATGACGTCAGTGGTGTTCCGACCCTTCCACGTTCTTGGTTTATAAATAAGACGCAATTCTAAAAAGAGGTTCTTTATTAAACCAGGGAGAAAAAAAAATTTTTTTTTCGTGGCATATAAACATCAAGGGGAAAAACAATCACATAAAAGACGGTTTATACCTTTTTCATTGGCTAAGTAAGTGCTCTAATTATTTAGTATACACTTTGACGGAAAAATGAAAATAAAAATTTTGTACAAAAGTTTTCCTAATAAAAAACATTTTCCAGCATGTCAAAGCAGTGATTATCGATCATAGAGTACATTTTTGGTTATTTTTTTCTAGTTCCAGTATTATTAAGCTTTAAGAAATAGAAGATTTCAATGATAACATTATCAAGTGAGAACCTTAAGTTAGAAGCTAAAGCAATTTTTGCCAATAAATTGAAAAATATACGTCCTGGAATTTTTTTATGTATACCATTCGATTTACAATGCTGCTTACCATGCGAAACAATAATAATATTGCCTATACTAAAAAAAACTCATAAAAAAAGTTTTTATATGAGGGTTGAAAAAATTTCTCACTTGATAATAAATCATGAAAACTTAGACAAAATTGGACCATCAGCAGAACCTGAGCTAAAGCGGTTTCTCTTTTCTCCAAGGTGTGACCGACTTGAAATTTTTAGGGCATCTTCTTAACCCATTCCACAGGAAGTTGAGAAAACGTTTTAATTGAGATTCTACTCAAACTTTGTCTATGGTGAACCCGATCATTTTTGTCCTTTAAAAGGAATGTTTAGTTTTTCAAAAGCACTTTTCCCTTATAAAAACACATAAAAACCTTAACAGTGCTTCAAAATTTTGACTAGAATCGATGAAAGATCTGTAAGTAAATAAAATGTGGGTTTAGTGATGGCCTAATGGTATAGGCAAGGGTTGAGAAGCACTGAAGGCAGATCGAGAGGCAGAGGATGCTTAGGGGGGCTTCGTCCCCCGTGGACGACGTGCCCCAGAGCGTCGTACTACTGCTCCAGCCATGAAGGGATCGAAGAATTCGGCGATTTCACTTTGATGTTGAATTGCTTCAAAGTCGCCTCCAACGCTTGCTGGTTCCCGGAGAAATAGGCCGATATCGCATTGTGGAATAAAAGGAGTTGTTTATGCATTACTTTTATCTGGAAATCAAAAGAAAAAGCAAATTATTAACTTTTGGTTTTTGGCTTTTAAACTAAAACTACTGGTCCGATTGAGACCAATATAGTAATAATGTAAAGGTTGGGGAGATGACAAATTAGTGGGGGAGTCAAAGAGGGTAGAGGAGGTGATAGGAGCGTCTAGGAGGCAAGAATAGGTGTTGGGAGAGTGAGGGGAAGCGCGGGAATGTCAAGGACAATAGGGGAGGACGTGGGGGAGGGGGGGAGGGGGGGGAGAAGCAAAAAGGGGCAAAAAGATACGAAAAGAAAGAAATAAGCGAATTAAAAAGGAAGAGGCGGGGGAGAGGGGAAACGCGCGGGAACAAAAAAAAAAAGGATGGCCACAACGAAGAGTAGAGGAAGTGATGGGGAGGGAGGAAGGTGGGACAAGTCAAAGAGGGTAGAGGATGTGATAGGAGGTCTAGGAATCGAGGCAAAGCCCCCCCCAAGAAGAGGTGTTGGGACTTGGGAGGACGTGAGAGTGAGGGGTTTTTTGGAAGCCAAAATCAATAAAAGAAATAGCGCTGTGTCTCTCTATTCTACTACGTTGTGAATGGGAATGAATGTGGGAGGAACGTCAAGGGACAATAGGAGGGACGTGAGGGAGGGGAAGAGGCCACGAAGAGTAGAGGAGGTGAGATGGTTTTGAGTGGAGTTTCTTAGGACCGGTGGGGAAGGCAAAGAGGGATAGAGTGTGCTAGAGGAGGTTTCTCCAGTGAA
>JAGWEN010001345.1:0-30689 GCA_018703685.1 Orius laevigatus | reverse complement strand
GCGTAAAAAGGAAACTTTCATTTATAATAATAACTCAATTTTAAGAAGTTTTCACTTAGTGAAAAAACTAGATAACCATGATTTTACCTCCCCCCTTACCTCCCCCGTCCCCCACCCCTGTGTGAAATTCTGGGGTGTCGTAGGGAGGAGGCAAGAAAAAAGAGTTTTTTTCTTCTTTTTTTGTTCCTCCCTCGGAACTTAATGATTAGATGGAGGGCCGTGGATACAAAAAGTTGCGACGCAAATTATCGTGCCCCCCCCCCCCCCCCCGCCCTCCCCCCCACACATACCACCACCCCCCCCCACCACCCCCGCTACAACTACCACCCCCCAACACCCATGCCACCAACCGCTACGTCCCCCAACTCGGATTATTAATGTCCCCGCCCCTCGCTTTTTGTCGTTTTTGGGGAGTATCTACATTATTTTTAATGACTTGGAAGAGGCCCTTTTTCTTTTTTAACATCATTTCTCATTTTTTTTTTTGGGGGTGGGGGGGGGGGGGGGGGGGGCGGGGGGGGGTGGGGTTTTTTTTTTTTTCTTTTTTTTTTTTTTTTTTTCGGATAATTAATTACTTTACATTCCTACTATCCATGGTCTTACTCCTGGCAGCCAAAGGGGCATCCCCCCCCTAGTTCTTTTATCCTAACTAATGGTAACCGTTATTGTTTTTTACTCAAGTTCTTTCTCAAACCGCTAACAATCATCAAATCAATTCGTCTCTACTCTAAGGAAGAAAAAATATTAAACGACGCACAGCCCACGTGCAGACGCAGAAGCCAGGCGCGCAAAGCCCCCCAATAAGAAAGGCAAATTTCCCATTGTTTCATGTGTTCTTTGTTTTTTTTTTTTTCCTAGGTCTATTTTTTTCTCTCTTCGCCTGAACATTTCTATTTTTAAATTTTTCAATGTAAACCTTATTGTATTTGGTCAAACGAGTGTCATAGTAACGAATAAATTGTTTTTTTAGTTTAATAAATAAGGTTGTACTTTCTTTTTAAGAAAATGGTCCACGAGTTACGTCTAAGAATGCTGTTTATCTATTATTTTCACATGCTGAAATCAGTTGTGTTTTTTTATTTTTATTATGTTTTTAGTTTTTGGTTTTATGAAAAATTTGTTTTTTTACCTGTTACAATTATATAATTAAGTAATTATCGAAAAAATAAATGCCTAATCTGTGCTTGTATGGCAAAGAGAAAGCAAAAAAAGAGACATTGGTTTTCTTCTTTCTTATCATCTTGTCCTCCACGAGGAGGTCTTTCAGTCCACTTTCAGCCATTTCAATGCCCAGCCAGTCTTCATCCATCATCAGTGCAGTCAAAAAACAGGGGTCCCAGCACAGATCTACAAACATTTCTGTCGCCATAGCAGGTTCCACCAAGCAACACCTTTGTGCGTTCCTTTTTCTTCCTTTCTTATTCCCCTTATTCCATTTTTCCGCCTGAAAAAAAGAAAAAGAACAACGCAATTTTGGAGTTATTTTTAGATAAAAAAATATAGGCATGTGAAAGTTTCACTATTTTGTAGTAAAAAGGGACAAAAAGAGAGAAGAGGCTTTTTTAAAAATAAAAAAAAAAATTTTAAATATTTTACTAAAAATATAATACTATCCGTGCAATTAGAAGGGCACGATTAAAAAAAACCTCTGGCCATAGTTTTCGTCAATAGACGGACAAAAAGAGAGGAAGTGGATTTATATCCGTTTTTTCATTAGACGATAAAACTGGCCCTATTGGTCAATAGAAGCACAAAAAATATGGATTTATCCTGCCATTAGGTGGAAAGGGGGAGAGATACGAAACGATATAAAACCCTGCGCCGGCGCCGTTCGTCATATAGCACGACAATTAAGTGAATTTTATATTATTATGCCGTGTCATTAAGAGAGATACGATAAAAGAAACTCGTGGGCCCTAGTAAATTGGTTGCAAATAGGAGAAAACGAACAAACAAAAAAATATAAAGATGGATTTAATCTGGTATATATGATCAATCGTATAGCCCTCGGCCAATGCGAGAAGAAGGGGAGGTAGGGGGGGGGGGTGGACGGAAGGTGACGATAAAAACCTAAACTAACTAAGGCAAAAAAAAAAAGAAAGGGCATACTAAACTAAAACCATGAAAAAACAGCTAAACATTCGTAAAAAACTGGTGCTCTTGATTGTGTGGACCCTCAGTTCGTCATACGTAAGGACGGGAAAAAAAAAAACGACAAAAGCAGCGTGTAAAGAAGAAAATTTGTGGATTTTAATTCACGTCAAGTAATATGGAATACTCAGGGGAGGACAGGTATCCAGCGCGAGTGAAAAAAAAAAGAAAAAAGGAGAAAACTTGACAAAAACTTGTCCTAATTGCCCTTATTGCGATTTTCGTCATATAGACTGAAAAAGTTGATTATCCGTCAATTAGACGATAAAAACTGCCCTGTTGGCGTCATTTATGACGACAAAAAGTGGATTTATCCGCATTAACGATTAAAAACAGGCCCTATTCTCTAGATCGAAAGGTGGTACTAAATTTCCCTTTTTAGCGAAAATGCGTCATAAATGGACAAATTGCGTGTCGTAAATATTCTAAAGAGTTCTTTTGTAGTCACGCTTGACCGACATCTTGGACTGGATGATCGGAGATACAAAGAAACTGGCGATAACCGAAAATAACTTTGTCACCCAAGAGTTAAAAAAAGGAAGAAAAAAAAAATCTGTGGATCAAAGGACAAAAGAGGGAGGAGTAATCGTGGAGTAACAATGACTACCCCCGCACTATGCTTTTTATAAAGATGCCTTCTTTTCCTTCCTTTTTTTTTTTTTTTTTTTTTTCCGTTCTAACGATACAGGTAATGCTCCCGGGACTTCTAGTTAGATCGGAGCAAATTTATTCCCGGGGGAGGGACGATGGCTATGGATTCGATAGCGGTGTGTGGTCTGCGGGCTACCTATTTTTCCTCGGGACCTGTCTTTGTCAGACGGCTCGGACCACCGATATCACGTTCGTCAACAATGACGTCGCCAACAATTTACACTTAAAAATGTGTTCACACGACAGAAATACGATTAAAAATGTGTTTACACGACAGAAATGGGGATTTAAAATGTGTTTACGACGACAGAAATGGGATTAAATGTGTTTCACGACAGAAATGGGCGATAAAATGGGTGGTTTTACACGACAAAGTAAAATGTGTTTAAACTACAATTAAATGTGTTTAAACTACATAAAATGGGTTTTACACTTACAAACAAAATGTGGTTTACCGGCAGAATAAAAAGTGTTTACATGGAGAGGAAACGACGATTAAATGGGTTGTATACGACAGAAATGACTATAAAATGTGTTTTTACACGACAGAAAAGGACATTAATGTGTTTAAACGAAGAAATAAATGAGTTACGACGACAGAAACGACGATATAATGTGTTTTCACGGCAGAAACGACGATCATTGGTTTACAGCGACGGAATCGACGATAGAACGTGTTTAAACGGCAGAATAAAAAGTGTTTACACGATAGAAACGACGATAAAATGGGTTTATACGACAGAAATGACTATAAAATGTGTTTACACGACAGAAAACGACATTAAAATGTGTTTAAACGAAACAATAAAATGAGTTTACACGACAGAAACGACGATAGAATGCGTTTGCACGGCAGAAACGACGATCAAATGTGTCTACACGACGGAATCGACGATAGAACGTGTTTACACGACAGAATAAAATGAGTTTACACGACAGAAACGACGATAGAATGCGTTTGCACGGCAGAAACGACGATCAAATGTGTCTACACGACGGAATCGACGATAGAATGTGTTTAAACGGCAGAATAAAAAGTGTTTACACGATAGAAACGACGATAAAATGGGTTTATACGACAGAAATGACTATGAAATGTGTTTACACGACAGAAAACGACATTAAAATGTGTTTAAACGAAACAATAAAATGAGTTTACACGACAGAAACGACGATAGAATGCGTTAGCAACGTCAGAAACAGACGATAAAATGTTGGTCTACATACGACGGACTCGAACGAGAGAATCTTGTTTACACGACAGAATAAAATGTGTTTACACGACATAAACGACAATAAAATGTGTTTAAACGACACAATAAAATGTGTTTAAACGAAACAATAAAATGTGTTTAAACGAAACAATAAAATGTGTTTAAACGAAACAATAAAATGTTTTAAATAACAGAAATGAATATAAATAAAAAAATAAACAAAATGTGTTTACACGACAGAAACAAAGATAAAATGTGTTTACACGACAGAAATGACGATTAAAATGTGTTTAAAAGACAGAAGTGACGATAGAATGTGTTTACACGACAGAAACAAAGATAAAATGTGTTTAAACGAAACAATAAAATGTTTTAAATGACAAAAATGACTATAAATTATTTAAAAAAAAAAAAAAAAAAAAAAAAAAAAAAAAAAAAAAAACTGTTTACACGACAGAAACTAAGATAAAATGGGTTTACACGACAGAAACAAAGATAAAATGTGTTTACACGACAGAAATGACGATTAAAATGTGTTTAAACGACAGAAGTGACGATAGAATGTGTTTACACGACAGAAACATTGATAGCATATGTTTACACGTCAGGAACGATTCTAAATCACGTTTACACTACAAAAATGAACAAAAGTTTAAAAATCAACCAAGTTGGCAACCCTGCAATCAATACAGGATAAAAAAAAATAATAAAAAACCTTAGCATTTTATAACAATAGGCATTAAAAGGTCCAGAAACACTTTTTATTTCGTATTTCCACAATTCAAAGTTATAAAAACGACAATAATAACTCGGTGCGTCACATAACGATCTCTTTTTTCTTTTTAAATTAACGATTCAAAAATTAAAAAAAGAAAAAAAGACATGAAAATCGTAAAATCTTTTATAAAACGGACGGGCTATTGATTTACGACTTCTATTTTCTTTTTTTCCAATAAACTTTCGCATTCTCGAAAAGTGATAAATAAACAGGATGATCATGCGTTGCTAGGTTACACCGTTGTTAGGAAACCGAGCAAGCCCATTGGACTTTACAGACCAGCTCTTCCCAAATGGCGAATAGCGAAGAAGCGTCTTATCCATCTATCGCTTATTATGGTTGAATACTAAGAATTATATAGGTTACATCGTTGCTAGGGAACACATCACTTTGCTAGGTTACACCGTTGCTAGGAAACCGAGCAAGCCCATTGGACTTTACAGACCAGCTCTTCCCAAATGGCGAAGAAACGGAAACGTCTTATCCATCTATCGCTTATTATGGTTGAATAGAAAGAATTATATAATCCGTTGAAGTTGAATGAAGGGGTTGAATGTATCCTTTAGTTTAGTTTCCCCCCCTGGTGCATGCGCGCTGGTTCCCCTCAAATGTTTGCTCAGCATACTCAAAAGAATCGCTAATGTATCTCCTCGCTCGTGCTTTGTACCTTTTCGAACGAACAATGGACCCCTGGGCACGAGGGTAAGGGGATGGCAGGTGACCCCCACCCTGAAAAGGGTTCCAAGCACACTTAACACCAAACCTAACGGGCTTCCCTAACAACACTACTTACCCCCCCCGCCCTTTCCATCCAATTTTATTGGCCCAAAACGAATAAAGGATTAGATTTTTTTCTATTTCTTGACGGTTAGTCTTAAAGAAATGGCAGTTTCTTAGTCGACAAAGGTTGAATTTCAGACACCCTTATAAATGATGACATTTTCTCCGTTCGTTCCTTTTTTTCGTTACCTAACGTCTTTTTTTACACCCTTCATCTTTAAATTTTAATATATATAACGATTTTCCTTAAAAAATATTGTTTTTTGCTTCTTTTACCTATATTTTCGTGATATGGCGACACTTTTTATGGTCTTTTTTACCCTATAGCGACTTTTTAGCGATGTTTTTATCGTATAGCGACACTTTTTGTCGTTTTATTTGTCCTACAAAGGCTTTTCAGCTATGCTTTTGCCGTATAGCGACACTTTTTAATGTTTATATTGATTTAAAGCGACGTTTTCTTCGCATGGTGAACCTTTTATTGTCTTTTTTACCCTAGAGCGACTTTTTAGCGATGTTTTTATCGTATAGCGACACTTTTTGTCGTTTTATTTGTCCTACAAAGGCTTTTCAGCTATGCTTTTGCCGTATAGCGACACTTTTTAATGTTTTATTTGATTTAAAGCGACGTTTTCTTCGCATGGTGAACCCTTTTTATTGTCTTTTTTACCCTAGAGCGACTTTTTAGCGATGTTTTTATCGTATAGCGACTTTTTACCGATGTTTTTATCGTATAGCGACACTTTTTGGCGTTTTATTTGTCCTACAAAGGCTTTTTAGCGATGCTTTTGCCGTATAGCGACACTTTTTCATGTTTTATTTGATTTAAAGCGACTTTTAAGCGACGTTTTCTTCGTATAGCGACACTTTTTATCGGTTTATTTGTCCTCCAGCTTTCTTCGTATGGCGACACTTAGCGACGTTTTCATTGTCGATTGTGAAAACAACGATTTCGACATCTTTTTCACAAAAAATTATGCAAATTGGTTCGTCTATTTGAATCCGTGATATATTAATGGAAAAAAAATGCGTGGGAATTCTTTTTTTTGCGTTGAAATTGGGGGAAAAAAGGAAATAAATTACTTAAAGTTGGAAAAAAAATCAGGGGAAATCCCCTCTTGAAGATATAATGGACCAAAAGGAGTTTTTGGGGTTAAAAAACGATTTTTCGTACCCCCCTAAGTCTTTTTAGAACCGTGTGAATTCCAATAAGCCGAAAGAAACGCTTTAAAAAGACGAAATCCCACCCCATAATTTTTTTTTTTTTCACTAAACCGTGTTTTTTCCGCCTAAAAAAGAGGGGTCGATTTCTGAAGAATCCGGTAAAGTAGGTTAACATCACCCTACGCATAAAGAAACAATATTCGTGGGAATCCTCGAGTTTTTTACAAAAATTTCCTCTCCCCTCTTATATTTTTTAAGTCTCCCCTTTTCCATAAAATTGGTATCTCTTTTTTCTTAAACTGTCATCTTCAAAAAAATCCCCTATTGTCTAATTTTTTCCAAAAAAAGGTCCTTTCCGTTAAAAAAAGGGAGGATTTTTAAAGAATCTTTTGAAAATAAACGATAGAAAACCCCTTCGTAACGAACTTTGTGATAAAAGGGAGAAAAACGTTAGATATTTAACGATAGTAGAATACAACATAAAAAGTGTCAGTATATACGTCATAAAGACGATTTTTCTTTTATCGAAGTTATTGTGGTATAGCGACGCTTATTAGTTTAGCATCTTTTATTCGTATAGCGACTTTTAGCGATGTTTTCGTCATATAGCGACACTTTTTAATGATATTTTTATATTCTAGGGACACTTTTTAGCGTGTTTTGATAAGTATGGCGATGTTTTTGTCATATAGCGACACTTTTTATTCATGTTTTTAACTTCTAGAGGCACTTGTTAGCGTCTTTTGTGACGTATAGCGATGTTTTTATCACAGCGACACTTTTTATTCGTGTTTTCATCTTCCAGGGGCCCTTTTTAGCGTCTTTTGTGTAGTTTAGCGATGTTTTTTAGCGGATTTCCGGAGGAAAGCAGGCTATTGGGGCCGGCCTCACGGCGGCTTTCGGCTTAGAGGCTTATATATTCGTGATCAGGACGATCTCCTGATCACGAAAATATAGGTCATTCCCAATCTTGGCGATATATATATATATATATATTTATATATTTATATATGTACCGACGCGATAACTCGAGCTAGGATTGTTTGAATTAAACGAGACTTGGTATTTAAAGCTTTTGTTTCACCAGGTAGAAGCCTATTGAAAATGGCTTGAATCGAGAAAGCGGTTCTGGTACTTCGCTTAGGGCATAAAGGGCATTTTCGTGATTTTCTCGGAACCTGAAGGTTTGAGATGGTTGAAAATCGTGACGGGAAAGTCCTAGGGGCCGAGGATCATAGTTAATAGCAGTTCAAATTTCAAAATCGGTTCTGGGACTTTTCTAAGGGGCCTAAATGGAATTTCGTGATTTTCTTGTAATCTTAAGGTTTGAGATGGTTGAAAATCGTGATGGGAATGTCTGATGATCCGCAGACCGTATTAAGAACGGTTCAAAACACGGAAGATGTTCTGGGACCCATGCTAAGGGGCCTAAATGGAATTTCGTGATTTTCTTGTCATCTTAAGGTTTGAGATGGTTGAAAATCGTGATGGGAATGTCTGATGATCCGCAGACCGTATTAAGAACGGTTCAAAACACGGAAGATGTTCTGGGACCCATGCTAAGGGGCCTAAATGGAATTTCGTGATTTCTTCGATACCGGAAAGTTTGAGATGGTTGGAAATGGTGACGGAAATATATTATGGCCCGAGGACCACAGTAGAAGACAGTTGAAATCGCCTAAGCGGTTCTGGGACTCCCCTGAGGGACTTAAATGGAATTTCGTCATCTTTGGAAATAAGAGCAGGAGATGGTTGAAATCGATTATAGGAGCTGCTCATGAACTGAGAATTCACATTTGACAACAGATCAAGCCCGCATACGAAAAAGAAGCTACTTAGGGCATTGATGAAATTAATTTTAGAATTTGAACTTTTGGCGGCGAAAATCACGTGGTTTGAGTTGATATGTACTTGATTAATATTCCTAAGGTTATGAAAATCTTTAGCAGATTTCTAGAGGAATTGAAGCTTGTGGTCGGTGCGATGGAGGCTCCGGACTCGGAGGCCCATTTTATTTTACTGAGGCGGAGGGGGGTGGGGATAATGAGGACATCAAAAATAGGCTTAGGGAAGGCCTTTCCGGAGGAAATCCGCTGCTTCTCGAGGCTGCCTCGAGGCTTTTTTTTTTGTCATATAAGTAGCTAAAAAAGTTTTTCGTTTAGCGACCCTTTTCTATTAAACTTTTTATCTTGTAGGCTGATTTTTTATCGTCTTTTGTGTCGTTTAGCGACTTTTAGCGATGTTTTCGTCATATAGCGACACTTTTTATTGACATTTTAATCTTCTAGGGGCCCTTTTTAGCGTCTTTTGTGTCGTTTAGCGATGTTTTATCGTCTTATAGCGACACTTTTTAACTAAGTTTTTCGTTTAGCGACCATTTTCTTAGTTTTTATTACCTCGTACCCTCATTTTTTATCGTCTTCTTTATCGTTTAGCGACTTTTAGCGATGTTTTCGTCATATAGCGACACTTTTTATTGACATTTTAATCTTCTAGGGGCCCTTTTTAGCGTCTTTTGTGTCGTTTAGCGATGTTTTTTCGTCTTATAGCGACACTTTTTAACAAAGTTTTTCGTTTAGCGACCATTTTCTTAGTTTTTATTATCTCGTACCCTCATTTTTTATCGTCTTCTTTATCGTTTAGCGACTTTTAGCGATGTTTTTGTCAGATAGCGACACTTTTTATTGACTTTTTTAATCTTCTAGGGGCCCTTTTTAGAGTCTATTGTGTCGTTTACCGATGTTTTTCGTCATATTGCGACACTTTTTAACTAAGTTTTTCGTTTAGCGACCCTTTCCTATAAGTTTTTATCTTGCAGGCTCACTTTTTATCGTATTTTCTACCGTATAGCGATGTTTTTTATCACATAGCGAGACTTTTTATTCAGGTTTTCTAGGGGCCATTTTTAGCGTCTTTTGTGTCGTTTAGCGATTTTTTTTTGTCATATAGCGACACTTTTTATTCATGTTTTTATCTTCTAGGGGCACTTTTTAGCGTCTTTTGTGACGTATAGCGATGTTTTTATCACATAGCGACACTTTTTATTCATGTTTTTATCTTCTAGGGGCCCTTTTTAGTGTCTCTTGTGTCGTTTAGCAATGTTTTTTGTCATATAGCGACACTTTTTAACCAGTTTTTCGTTTAGCGACCATTTTTAATTAATGTTTTTATCTTATATGCTCACTTTTTATCGTATTTTCTACCGTGTAGCGACTTTTAGCGATGTTAACTTCATAAGGATTACTCGTTTACCCCTCACGGATGGACAAGTAAATCGAGAAAAATCCATATTTTCTCAATAGGTCATTGAGGGTATTCGAGATGTCGAACGGAACTTATTTCGTTATTAGGGGAAGAACATTTTTTTTTTTTTGGTGAGGGAGGGGGGCCCTCGAGTTTAGTCCATTACTTAGAGCGGCCCCCGTGCCAAGTCTCCCGGAAGATTACCAATATAACCGCCTCCGACACACAAATACAAGAAGTCCCTCCCTCCAAGAATGCTAATTTAAAACATGTCCCGAATCGGAAATAGAGTTTGTTCAAAGGACCTTTTTTTTTCCTCCAGCTTTTTTCTTCTCTCTTTACCTCGCCATTATTGAAATTAAGTTTTCTTTATAAGGGGTTGAACGGAACAAAAAAAAAATGGACGAAAGAAACACATTGAATATAAAAGCCACGATTTGTAGCCTTTTCGAGTGTAAAGATGGAAAAAAAAATTGTTTTTATTTTAGTAAATTTTCATCGGGGAAAATTTCCATGCGAGATCAAAGGGTTTTAAGGCGGATTTATTGACATTTATACAGGAGGCTTTGACTTTTTGCTTTTTTTCAAGCTCAGCTGTGGTTGAAAACGCGTTTTGAATGAAAATCAGCTCGCGACAAAGCTTCCCGACCATGTAATAATGAGATCTCGTTTAATCTTTTAATAAACTTTTTATTGGAGAGAAATCCCTCATGAAATAAATATTTTTCTATATGTTGTATATCTAATATGTATGTACATTCTAAAATACGAATTTATTAAGGTTGAGTCCCTATCTTCCGATATTTTTCTATGGGGTTTTTAAACGGTTTTTGTTGTCTTTTTGACTTCTAGTGACATTTCGGTCGTATTTTTGATAGATGGAAAGAGTTTTTGCCATAGTTTTGGCGGCTAGAGACCGTTTTTGTCGTGTGTTTTTGACGGGTGGAGCCACGGTTGTCGTCTTTTTGAAGGATTAGAGCCAATTTTTGTCGTCTTTTTGACATAAAGAACCAGATTTTGTCGTATTTTTGACATAAAGAACCAGAATTTGTCGTCTTTTTTGACATGAAGAACCCGATTTTGTCGTCTTTTTGACATAAAGAACCAGATTTTGTAGTCTTTTTGACATAAAGAACCAGATTTTGTCGTCTTTTTGACATAAAGAACCAGATTTTGTCGTCTTTTTGACATAAAGAACCAGATTTTGTCGTCTTTTTGACATAAAGAACCAGATTTTGTAGTCTTTTTGACATAAAGAACCAGATTTTGTCGTCTTTTTGACATAAAGAACCAGATTTGTCGTCTTTTTGACATAAAGAACCAGATTTTGTCGTCTTTTTGACATAAAGGAACCAGATTTTGTCGTCTTTTTGACATAAAGAACCAGATTTTGTCGTATTTTTGACATAAAGAACCAGATTTTGTCGTCTTTTTGACATAAAGAACCAGATTTTGTAGTCTTTTTGACATAAAGAACCAGATTTTGTCGTCTTTTTGACATAAAGAACCAGATTTTGTCGTCTTTTTGACATAAAGAACCAGATTTTGTCGTCTTTTTGACATAAAGAACCAGATTTTGTCGCATTTTGACCAAAAGAACTAGATTTTGGTCGTGTTTTTGACATAAAGAACCAGATTTTGTCGTCTTTTTGACATAAAGAACCAGATTTTGTAGTCTTTTTGACATAAAGAACCAGATTTTGTCGTCTTTTTGACATAAAGAACAGATTTTGTCGTCTTTTGACATAAAGAACCAGATTTTGTCGTCTTTTTGACATAAAGAACCAGATTTTGTAGTCTTTTGACATAAGAACCAGATTTTGTGTCCTTTTGACATAAGAACCAGATTTTTGTCGTCTTTTTGACATAAAGAACCAGATTTTGTCGTCTTTTTTGACATAAAGAACCAGATTTTGTCGTCTTTTGACATAAAGAACCAGATTTTGTCGTATTTTTGACATAAAGAACAGATTTTGTCGTCTTTTTGACATAAAGAACCAGATTTTGTGTCTTTTTGACATAAAGAACCAGATTTTGGTAGTCTTTTTGACATAAAGAACCGTATTTTGTCGTCTTTTTGACATAAAGAACCAGATTTTGTCGTCTTTTTGACATAAAGAACCAGATTTTTGTCGTCTTTTTGACATAAAGAACCAGATTTTGTCGTCTTTTTGACATAAAGAACCCAGATTTTGTAGTCTTTTTGACATAAAGAACCAGATTTTGTAGTCTTTTTGACATAAAGAACCAGATTTTGTCGTCTTTTTGACATAAAGAACCAGATTTTGTCGTCTTTTTGACATAAAGAACCAGATTTTGTAGTCTTTTTGACATAAAGAACCAGATTTTGTCGTCTTTTTGACATAAAGAACCAGATTTTGTCGTCTTTTTGACATAAAGAACCAGATTTTGTCGTATTTTTGACATAAAGAACCAGATTTTGTCGTCTTTTTGACATAAAGAACCAGATTTTGTAGTCTTTTTGACATAAAGAACCAGATTTTGTCGTCTTTTTGACATAAAGAACCAGATTTTGTCGTCTTTTTGACAAAAAGAACCAGATTTTGTCGTCTTTTTGACATAAAGAACCAGATTTTGTCGTCTTTTTGACATAAAGAACCAGATTTTGTAGTCTTTTTGACATAAAGAACCAGATTTTGTAGTCTTTTTGACATAAAGAACCAGATTTTGTCGTCTTTTTGACATAAAGAACCAGATTTTGTCGCATTTTTGACAAAAATAACTAGATTTTGGTCGTGTTTTTGACATAAAGAACAAGATTTTGTCGTTTTTTTGACATAAAGAACCAGATTTTGTCGTCTTTTTGACATAAAGAACCAGATTTTGTAGTCTTTTTGACATAAAGATCCAGATTTTGTCGTCTTTTTGACATAAAGAACCAGATTTTGTAGTCTTTTTGACATAAAGAACCAGATTTTGTCGTCTTTTTGACATAAAGAACCAGATTTTGTCGCATTTTTGACAAAAATAACTAGATTTTGGTCGTGTTTTTGACATAAAGAACAAGATTTTGTCGTTTTTTTGACATAAAGAACCAGATTTTGTCGTCTTTTTGACATAAAGAACCAGATTTTGTAGTCTTTTTGACATAAAGAACCAGATTTTGTCGTCTTTTTGACATAAAGAACCCGATTTTGTCGTCTTTTTGACATAAAGAACCAGATTTTGTCGTCTATATGACAAAAAGAATCAGATTTTGGTCGTGTTTTTCATGGGTGGGGCCACGTTTGTCGTCTTTTTGAAGGATTAGAGTCAAATTTTGTCGTCTTTTTGACAAAAATAACCAGATTTTGTCGTCTTTTTGACATAAAGAACCAGATTTTGTCGTCTTTTTGACAAAAAGCACCATTCTTTTTGACACTTAGAGCCACTTTTGTCGTATTTTTGATGGATAGAGCCAATTTTTGCCGTCTTTTTGACGAATAAAGCCACGTTTATTGTCGTTTTGACTTTTAAAGTCAGTTTTCAATCGTCGCTTTCTCAATTGAACAAACTTTTTTGCTTGCTTAAGAATTTTTTTTAGCGTAAAAAGACGATTTTAAGGTTTTTACTCGCAAATGCTTTCTTATTTCGTTCCTAGAATCGATTTGGAAAGTTAAGACGTTGGGTATTCTTACATAATGTATTCGTCGGCCATTTAGAAGGATAAAAAAAGGGGCCCTATTGAATATTCAACGATGGCGTATTGAATAAAGAAACTTAAAAGGGGTGAGCCAATAAGAGAAGGGGTTACGTAACGACGGGGATGTTTTAAAATCGGTTACATCTGGCACGCTTCCAACCCCCTTTGCATCTAATAATGGCGATTCATCAATCACCATATGACCGCCTTAAAATTTACCAATTAAACAATATAAAGAAAAGAAAACAATTTTTTTTTCCTTCTACAAAAGGGACGTTTTTGCGTTTGAAAAGATTTTACAACTTTTCAACGGTGTCACGATTCGATCGTAATCCTCAGGACGGTCTCGAAATCACAAAAAACAACTTTCCTTTTATTTAATTCAATAGAAATGAAAAATTGTTTTACGACTCGTTTCAAAAAGACGCTAAAAAGTGTCGCTGAAACAACGAAAACATCGCTAAAAGTAGCTTAAAGTGTCGCTGAACGATGAAAAGTAATTTTAAAAAGTTTCGCTAAACGATGAAAGGTCGATAAAAATGTCGCTAAACGATAAAAAGTTGACGAAAGTGTCGCTAAACAATGAAAAGTTATTTAAAAAGTTGCGCTAAACATTAAAAGTTATTTAAAAAGAGGGTCGCTAAGCGATGAAATGTAAAAAGTGTCGCTAAACGATGAAAAGTTATTAATAAAAGTGTCGCTAAAAGATGAAAATTAAAAAGTGCCCCTAAACGATGAAACGTAAAAAGAGTCGCTAAACGATGAAAAGTTATTTTAAAACAGTGTCGCTAAACGATGAAAAGTTATTAATAAAAGTGTCGCTAAAAGATGAAAATTAAAAAGTGCCCCTAAACGATGAAACGTAAAAAGAGTCGCTAAACGATGAAAAGTTATTTTAAAACAGTGTCGCTAAACGATGAAAATTAATTGAAAATACCTAAAAGTGTCGCTAAACGATGAAAGGTCGATAAAAATGTCGCTAAACGATAAAAAGTTTATGAAAGTGTCGCTAAACGATGAAAATTAAGAAGTACCGCTAAACGATGAAACGTAAAAAGAGTCGCTAAACGATGAAACGTTATTTTAAAACAGTGTCGCTAAACGATGAAAAGTAATTGAAAATACCTAAAAGTGTCGCTAAACGATGAAAGGTCGATAAAAATGTCGCTAAACGATAAAAAGTTTATGAAAGTGTCGCTAAACGATGAAAATTTAGTTAAAAATATGTCGCTAAACAATGAAAAGTTATTTAAAATCGTGTCCCTAAACGATGAAAATTAAGAAGTGTCGCTAAACGATGAAAAAGTAATTGAAATAAAGTGTCGCTAAACGATGAAAGGTCGATAAAAATGTCGCTCAACGATAAAAAGTTTATGAAAGTGTCGCTAAACGATGAAAAGTTATTTGAAAAAGTGTCGCTAAACGATGAAAAGTTATTTGAAAACGTGTCGCTAAACGATGAAAAGTAAAAAGTGTCGCTAAACATGAAAAGTTATTTAAAAAGTGTCGCTGAACTAAGAAAAAAAAAGTGTCGCTAAACGATGAAAAGTTATTTAAAAAGTGTCGCTAAACATGAAAATTTATTTAATAAGTGTCGCTAAACATGAAAATTTATTTAAAAAGAGGGTCGCTAAGCGATGAAATGTAAAAAGTGTCGCTAAACGATAAAAAGTTATTTTTAAAAAGTGTCGCTAAACGATGAAAAGTTATTAATAAAAGTGTCACTAAGCGAAGTAAAGTAAAAAGTGTCGCTAAACGATGCAAATTAAGAAGTGTCGCTAAACGATGGAAAGTGAAAAGTGTCTCTAAACCACGAAAACATCGCTAAAAGTCGCTATACGCTAAAAAAAACCTGAAAACTGTCGCTATACGACGAAAACATCGCTGAAAAGTCGCCAAATCCTAGTTTGGAAATAAGCTTTGTGGTTGACACTTTTTAAAAACGGTTTTTCTTATTCGATTTAAAAAAACGAAGCCATTTCTAGTTTTTTCGATCAATTTCAGCCTTTGGGGAGCATTAAAGGAGTGGAGGAAATTGATAAAATCAAGGGAGGTGGAAGTCGCTCTCGAGATTTCTATAGGAGAGGAAAAAGGGGGTGGTGGGTGGCGGTGGGTGGTGGGAGGGGGAGTGAAGGGAAAGGCAAACAAATATTTTCTGGATAAAGGGAGGCGGGAACCTGGACCTTTTTCCCCTTTTTTGTCGTTTTCGTACTCTTTAATACCTACTTTGATCCCGGACCCCTCTTTCGGTGCCCACTCGAGGTTAATCTCTCGCAGTTTGGAAATCTCCAATTTCAGACGAGGAGTTTGCCAGAAAAAGGGTCCCCCCCACCCTTTCCATTCGGAGAAATTTCATTAATATGATAATGATCTGAAGCCGAGGGAGAAATCCCCGTTTTGGGACTCGCCGAGGGTGAAATCCACCCACCCCAGTCCTACAATTATACAAAATCACAAAACCCGACTCGGCCAAATGCTTCCATTTTAAAATCGAATATCGACCCTCCTTTTTCAAAACCAAAACTTCATCTCAACCAATCAGAAAACTTTGAGTGTTTCACTATTTGATGACTGAAAAGGCGATTGAAGTGTCTCTAAACGATGAAAAGTTAACTAAAAAGTATCGCTAAAAGATCAAAGGTCGATAAAAGTGTCGCTAAACGATGAAAAGTTAATTAAAAAGTGTCGCTAAACGATGAAAGGTCGATAAAAATGTCGCTAAACGATGAAAAGTTAACTAAAAAGTATCGCTAAAAGATCAAAGGTCGATAAAAGTGTCGTTAAACGATGAAAAGTTGATTAAAAAGTGTCGCTAGACGATGAAAGGTCGATAAAAATGTCGCTAAACGATGAAAAGTTAACTAAAAAGTATCGCTAAAAGATGAAAGGTCGATAAAAATGTCGCTAAACGGTGAAAAGTTGATTAAAAAGTGTCGCTAGACGATGAAAGGTCGATAAAAATGTCGCTAAACGATGAAAAGTTAACTAAAAAGTATCGCTAAAAGATTAAAGATCGATAAAAGTGTCGCTAAACGATGAAAAGTTGATTAAAAAGTGTCGCTAAACGATGAAAGGTCCATAAAAATATCGCTAAACGATGAAAAGTTAACTAAAAAGTATCGCTAAAAGATCAAAGGTCGATAAAAGTGTCGCTAAACGATAAAAAGTTGATTAAATAGTGTCGCTAAACGATGAAAGGTCGATAAAAATGTCGCTAAACGATGAAAAGTTAACTAAAAAGTATCGCTAAAAGATTAAAGATCGATAAAAGTGTCGCTAAACGATGAAAAGTTGATTAAAAAGTGTCGCTAAACGATGAAAGGTCCATAAAAATATCGCTAAACGATGAAAAGTTAACTAAAAAGTATCGCTAAAAGATCAAAGGTCGATAAAAGTGTCGCTAAACGATAAAAAGTTGATTAAATAGTGTCGCTAAACGATGAAAGGTCGATAAAAATGTCGCTAAACGATGAAAAGTTAACTAAAAAGTATCGCTATAAGATTAAAGGTCGATAAAAAAAAAGTCGCTAAACGATAAAAATTTGATTAAAAAGTGTCGCTAAACGTTGAAAAGTTAATTAAAAAGTATCGCTAAACGATTAAAGGTCGATAAAATCGTCGCTAAAACGATGAAAAGTAACAAAGCGTCGCTAAAGGATGAACAGTAAAAAGCGTCGCTAAACGATCAAACGTAAAAAGTGTCGCTAAAAGAAGAAAATTTAAAACTGTCGCTAAACGTAGAAAAGTAAAAAGTGTCGCTAAAAGAAGAAAAGTTAAAACTGTCGCTAAACGTAGAAAAGTAAAAAGTGTCGCTAAACGAAGAAAAGTAAAAAGTGTCGCTAAACGAAGGAAAGTAAAAAGTATCGCTAAACGAAGAAAAGTAAAAAGTATCGCTAAACGATGAAAAATAAAAAGCGTCGCTAAACACTGAAAGTTTACCAAAAATCATCACCATACAACAAAAAGACCGCAATAAAGAGTCACTATAAAAAGACGATGAAAGTGTCGCTAAACAATAAAAGTTCGCCAAAAATCGCCACCTTAAGACAAAAAGACGTCAATAAAGAGTCACTATACGACAAAAAGACGACCCTATTGTCGCTAAACGATGGAATGTCGCCAAAAATCATCACCTTATAACAAAAAGACGACGAAAAGTGTACAATAACATCGTCTACAAGCAAATACGAGATAAATAGTATCATTTATAAATAGACAAGAGCCTCCCCCCTTTTTTTTATAAGCTGTGGGCCTAAGAAAAGGGGTACCATTATATCTAAGTGTTATTTATGTTTACCGCTACTGTAGCTTGTAAAAAGGGGATGAAAGAAAAAAGTCAAAGGGTAAGAAATTTCTTTTTTTATAACCGTAGGGCACGGGTCAAAACTATTAACGAGTCGTAAGGGGTGGCTCGTGCTCGCCACCTGTGCACCGAAAAGGGGACACAAAACTACGAAACCCGTTTCAAACCTCCTCTATCATTTTCCTTAATTTCGGCCTTTTTAAGCAATTTTATTCATGAGGGATGATTTTTTTTTGGGTTTTTCCCATGTTTTTTTTATGGAAATGTTTATAATTTGGGAACTTCCACTTTTTTCCGCCTTAAATTTGACTGATACGGATCGTTTTTGGTAATTAGAGCGGTATAGGGGAGATTAGGATGCAACATTAGGCAGAAAAAAAGGCGACCTTTTGACATCAAGATCGTCATCAAGAAGACAACGGAAAACCATTGACCTAAAAAAAGTTTCTCTTTAAACGTCTATAACTCAAGAACGGCTGGACCGAATTTGCAAAAAAGCAACTTTTTGGAAAGCTTATTAAAAGACGCTTCTATATATATAAGTGCTGAATCCGTAACTCGATTAGTTTTTGAGATATTTAGGTTTGAAGTTATTGGTTTTCTTTTATTAGAAACGTGCTCAATTTGGGGTAATTGTACCAAAAATAATTTTGGAAATCGTGATTAAAACACCTTTCTTGTACGTGGTTTACTTTGATGGGAAAGACAATGACATCGAACAGGAGTGGTAGCAGAGCTACGTGAAGAACGTCCCGGGCACTTAAGTCGAGAGGGTCCTCGGCCGGCGTTTCATTAGGCGCCCTCCGTGCCGACCGCCGTGCTCTATGATCCCCAGGTAGTCAACCTCACCCTCATTAATTAAATTGTTCCCTAATTATCCCTCCCGGCCCGCTACCCACGCTCCATAATTTCTATTGTTTATAAAAACAATTTTTTTCCGAGGGTTCACATCGAAAAAGTCCTTTAGAAATCCTTTTTTGGTGTCTTGTCGTATAGCGAATTTTAGCGACTTTTTAACAATCTACGACCTTTTTTGTCGTTTGGTGATGAAAATTTATTTTAAAAAGTGTCCCTAAACGATGAAAAGTTAACTAAAAAGTATCGCTAAAAGATCAAAGGTCGATAAAAGTGTCGCTAAACGATAAAAAGTTGATTAAATAGTGTCGCTAAACGATGAAAGGTCGATAAAAATGTCGCTAAACGATGAAAAGTTAACTAAAAAGTATCGCTATAAGATTAAAGATCAATAAAAGTGTCGCTAAACGATAAAAAGTTGATGAAAAAGTGTCGCTAAACGATAAAAAGTTGATTAAAAAGTGTCGCTAAACGATGAAAGGTCGATAAAAATGTCGCTAAACGATGAAAAGTAAAAAAGCGTCGCTAAACGATGAAAATTAAAAGGCGTCGCTAAACGATGAAAAGAAAAAAGCGTAGCTAAACGATGAATAGTAAAAAGCGACGCTAAACGATGAAAAGTTATTTAATAAAAAAGTGTCGCTAAACGATGAAAAGTTATTTAATAAAAAAAGTGTCGCTAAACAATGAAAAGTTAAAAGTGTCGCTAAACGATGAAAAGTAAAAAGCGTCGCTAAACGATGAAAAGTAAAAAGCGTCGCTAAACGATGAAAAGTTATTTATTAAAAAAAGTGTCGCTAAACAATGAAAAGTAAAAAGTGTCGCTAAACGATGAAAAGTAAAAAGCGTCGCTAAACGATGAAAAGTTATTTAATAAAAAAAGTGTCGCTAAACAATGAAAAGTTAAAAGTGTCGCTAAACGATGAAAAGTAAAAAGCGTCGCTAAATGATGAAAAGTAAAAAGCGTCGCTAAACGATGAAAAGTTATTTATTAAAAAAAGTGTCGCTAAACAATGAAAAGTTAAAAGTGTCGCTAAACGATGAAAAGTAAAAAGCGTCGCTAAACGATGAAAAGTAAAAAGCGTCGCTAAACGATGAAAATTAAAAGGCGTCGCTAAACGATGAAAAGAAAAAAGCGTAGCTAAACGATGAATAGTAAAAAGCGACGCTAAACGATGAAAAGTTATTTAATAAAAAAGTGTCGCTAAACGATGAAAAGTTATTTAATAAAAAAAGTGTCGCTAAACAATGAAAAGTTAAAAGTGTCGCTAAACGATGAAAAGTAAAAAGCGTCGCTAAACGATGAAAAGTAAAAAGCGTCGCTAAACGATGAAAAGTTATTTATTAAAAAAAGTGTCGCTAAACAATGAAAAGTAAAAAGTGTCGCTAAACGATGAAAAGTAAAAAGCGTCGCTAAACGATGAAAAGTTATTTAATAAAAAAAGTGTCGCTAAACAATGAAAAGTTAAAAGTGTCGCTAAACGATGAAAAGTAAAAAGCGTCGCTAAACGATGAAAAGTTATTTAATAAAAAAAGTGTCGCTAAACAATGAAAAGTTAAAAGTGTCGCTAAACGATGAAAAGTAAAAAGCGTCGCTAAACGATGAAAAGTAAAAAGCGTCGCTAAACGATGAAAAGTTATTTATTAAAAAAAGTGTCGCTAAACGATGAAAAGTAAAAAGCGTCGCCAAACGAGGAAAAGTAAAAAACGTCGCTAAACGATGAAAAGTAAAAAACGTCGCTAAAAGATGAAAAGTAAAAAGTCCTTTAGCCATGCTTTTTTGGCGTCTCATTCTCGTATGGCGAATTTTAGCGACTTTTTAACTATTTGCGACCTTTTTTATCGTTTGGTGACCCTTGATTGGTTCATTGTGTCGTATAGCGACTCTCTATAGTCTAATTGTGCTATCTAGCGACACTTTATAATGTTATTGAGTCGTACAGCGACTCTTTATAGCTTAATTGTGCAGCGTGGCGACACTTTATACTGTCATTGAGTCTTATAGCGACACTTTATAACGTTATTGTTTAGTTTAGCGACACTTTATACTCAGATTGTGTCGCATAGCGACTGAGCATATAGCGACCACTCTTTTGGACATCTTAGCAACTTTTTATGATTTAGCGACTCTTTCGGTTCCAAATATTGATAGTTCGATTTCGGTAGTCTCTATTCTCGTTATTACGAAAAAGTGAGCGTGTTTAATGAAAAATTCAAAAAGCGGCTCTCGATCCCCAGTGGTTTTTTGATTTATGATTTTAATTAATTTTATGTTTATTAGCCTGAGCGGTGCCCGGGGAGAGAAAAAGGTTTCAATTCCCCTACAATTCTATTTGAAGACGGAAAACAACGAGTCTGAAGTATGGGCTTCATTTAGGGCGAAAAAAAAAGGAGAAAAGGTTCTCCAGCGGGAGTCTCGGAAGAAGAAAAAAGGCAATCAAACGGCGATAAATCTGAAAAGTTAATAAACATAAACTCTGTGGGCTACATGCTAATCGCGTGCGTGGCTAATTAAAGTGGAGGGGGGAGGTGGAGGGGAGGTAGGAGTGGGGAGGAGCGCCCAGGGTATGCTAATCTTCGTTCCGGGAACGAAAACTCCTTTTAGCGAAATGTACCAAGACTAAACATAAATTATAATAATTATAATAGTAGGGTGGCGAGCGCAATAAAAACCGGACGCCGTCTATTCCGGGAAAAATGATTTCGGGATTGCTTTTTTTTTCGTTTCTGAACACTCAGCGCCCTTCGATGGGTTAACTAGCCGGCGGTTTTTGTTGCGCCGCTCCTCCGGTGGTTTACGGCCCCTGGAGGTACTTAAGACCTTCTAAGGGACAAGAAAAAATCAGTTGACTTATAATATTTGCAAGTATAAATACGAGAAATTGTCACTATGCGACAAAACTACGCTATAAAGTTTAGCTGTGCGACAAAAGTAAGCTATAAAGTGTCGCTATGCTAAAAAATTGCGCTATTAAGTGTCGTCATGCGACCAAAATGAGCTATAAAGCGTCGCAATACGACCAAAGTACGCTATTAAGTGTCGCTATGCTACAAAAGTACGCTACAAAGTGTCACCATGCGACCAAAGTAAGGTATAAAGTGTCGCCATGCGACAAAAGTAAGGTATAAAGTGTCGCCATGCGACAAAAGTGAGGTATAATACGTCGCCATGCGACAAAAGTAAGGTATAAAGTGTCGCCATGCGACGAAAGTAAGGTATAAAGTGTCGCCATGCGACAAAAGTGAGGTATAAAGTGTCACCATCTGACAAAAGTACGCTATAAAGTGTCGCCATGCGACAAAAGTGCGCTATAAAGTGTCGCCAAACGACAAAAGTACACTATAAAGTGTCGCCATGCGATAAAAGTAAGGTATAAAGTGTCGCTATGCGACAAAAGTGAGGTATAAAGTGTCGCCATGCGACAAAAGTGAGGTATAAAGTGTCGCCATGCGACAAAAGTAAGGTATAAAGTGTCGCTATCCGACAAAAGTAAGCTATAAAGTGTCGCCATGCGACAAAAGTAAGATATAAAGTGTAGCTATGCGACAAAAGTGAGCAATAAAGTGTCGCCGTTCGACAAAAGAAAGCTATAAAGTGTCGCTATCAGACAAAAGTAAGCTATAAAGTGTCGCCATGCGACAAAATTAATCTATAAAATGTCGCCACACGATACAACGACGCCATAAAGTGTGATTAAGTGACATAAAGCAATGAAGTGTCGCTAAACTTAAAAAAGTGTCGCCACGTAACAATGTCGCCATTAATTTAGCGATCGCTTTCAAAAATCAGTAAAGGAAGAAAAACTCGAGTTTTTTTCGATTTGATGGAATTTAAAAGGTGTATTTGATTAAACATTATTTTATTTAAAATAAAGGAAATTATATTCAGGCCATTATCGCATTCCGAGCGAGTGGGTCTGCATTCCGGAGCCTTCTATCTCGAAAGAAATCTCATTTTTAATTTTAGCAATAAATAATAATTTTATGCTAAAAAAGGTGAATATTTGAAAATTAACGAATTGGAATTAACAAACGGAATGGATAGGTTCGCTAGAAATAAAGAAAAAAAACGTGTCAGTACGTGAAGATCGCGTGTTTTAATTTTTGCTCTGATTATTTTCCGTTAGTGGAGTAGGTATTCGAAGAAGAAAAAAATTAGACAAATATAAAAAGTGTTAGCATACGTCAAAGAAACTATAAAATGGATCGCTATGCTCCAAAATGACGACAAAAATCATCCTAAAACGACAAAAAAGCAATATAAAGTGTCGCTATGCTCCAAAATGACGATATAAATCGTCCTAAAACGTCTATGAAACGATAAAAAAGGGTCGCTATGCTCCAAAATGACGATGAAAATCGTCCTAAAGCGTCAAAGAAACGATATAAAGGGTCGCTATGCTCCAAAATGACGATAAAAATCGTTCTAAAGCGTCAAAGAAACGATAAAAAAAGGTCGCTATGTTACAAAACGACGAAAAAAATCGTCCTAAAGCGTCAAAGAAACGATAAAAAGGGTCGCTATGCTACAAAATGACGATAAAAGTCGTCTTAAAACATCAAAGAAACGATAAAAAAGTGTCGCCATGCTACAAAATGACGATAAAATGATCATAAAACGTCAAAGAAACGAGAAAAAGAGTCGCTTTGATCCAAAATGACGATAAAAACCATCCTAAAAAGTTAAAGAAACGATAAAAAGTGTCGCCATGCTACAAAAATGACGATAAAATGATCATAAAACGTCAAAGAAACGATAAAAAGTGTCGCTATGATCCAAAATGACGATAAAAATCGTCCTAAAGCGTCAAAGAAACTATATAAAGGGTCGCTATGCTCCAAAATGACGATAAAAATCGTTCTAAAGCGTCAAAGAAACGATAAAAAGGGTCGCTATGTTACAAAATGACGGAAAAAAATCGTCCTAAAGCGTCAAAAAAACGATAAAAAGGGTCGCTATGCTACAAAATGACGATAAAAGTCGTCTTAAAACATCAAAGAAACGATAAAAAAGTGTCGCCATGCTACAAAATGACGATAAAATGATCATAAAACGTCAAAGAAACGAGAAAAAGAGTCGCTTTGATCCAAAATGACGATAAAAACCATCCTAAAAAGTTAAAGAAACGATAAAAAGTGTCGCCATGCTACAAAAATGACGATAAAATGATCATAAAACGTCAAAGAAACGATAAAAAGTGTCGCTATGATCCAAAATGACGATAAAAATCGTCCTAAAGCGTCAAAGAAACTATATAAAGGGTCGCTATGCTCCAAAATGACGATAAAAATCGTTCTAAAGCGTCAAAGAAACGATAAAAAGGGTCGCTATGTTACAAAATGACGGAAAAAAATCGTCCTAAAGCGTCAAAGAAACGATAAAAAGGGTCGCTATGCTACAAAATGACGATAAAAGTCGTCCTAAAACGACAAAGAAACGAGAAAAAGTGTCGCTATGCTCCAAAATGACGATAAAAAATCATCCTAAAAAGTCAAAGAAACGATAAAAAGTGTCGCCATGCTACAAAATGACGATAAAATGATCATAAAACGTCAAAGAAACGATAAAAAGTGTCGCTATGATCCAAAATGACGATAAAAATCGTCCTAAAGCGTCAAAGAAACGAGAAAAAGTGTCGCTATGCTACAAAATGACGATAAAAATCATCCTAAAACGTCAAAGAAACGATAAAAAGTGTCGCCATGCTACAAAATGACGATAAAATGATCATAAAACGTATAAATTTGTTGGTTTGGACTAAAAAATCTGATATATTTTGGATTTTTTTTTTTTTTCTTCTAAAAGTTGAATTATAAAAGGCAATAAATAGTTGATGATGGTCGACCTTGCCTGGGCTTTTGTAGGCAATCAAAAGGGCCGAAAGGAAGCCAAACAAAGGGAAGGTTTTTCACGAAAAAGGTTGAGGATGGGAGCGGTAACGAAGTGTTTACAACGAGCAAACACATGACGTAGAAGGGGAGGTGGGGGATGGGGTGGGGGTGGGGGAGGGGGAAACTATGATTGGCTCAGATCTGCACAGGAAGTGAATTATTAATTATTTTTAGGGTTGTCGGCCCCTTTTGATTCCTTCAAAAACCTCACTCAGGTCATTTCTAATTATAGGGGCTTTTTGTTTAAAATTAAACCTTTTTGTGGTTGGCATTTGAAAAGGTTTTTCTCTACCTATTTCAAGAATTTTTTAGGTAGGAACCATTTTGATCCACTCAGAATTATTAACCGTCGCTATGCGTAAATATAAGACAAAAAGAGTCGCTAAACGACATAAGGACGACAAAAAGCGTCGCCAAACGACATAATGACGATAACAAGCGTCGCTATACGACAAAAAGCGTCGCTAAACGATACAAGAACGACAAAAAGCGTCGCCAAACGACATAATGACGATAACAAGCGTCGCTATACGACAAAATGACGACAAAAAACGTCGCTAAACTACAAAATGACGACAAAAAACGTCGCTAAACGACATAAGGACGACAAAAAGCGTCGCTATACGACAAAATGACGACAAAAAGCGTCGCTAAACGATATAAGGTCGACAAAAAGCGTCGCTAAACTACATAAGGACGACAAAAAGCGTCGCTAAACGACATAAGGAAGACCAAAAAACGTCGCTAAACGACATAAGGAAGACCAAAAAACGTCGCTAAACGACATAAGGACGATAACAAGCGTCGCTATACGACAAAATGACGACAAAAAGCGTCGCTAAACGACATAATGACGGTCACTATACGACAAAATGACGACAAAAAGCGTCGCTAAACGATATAAGGACGACAAAAAGACTCGCTAAACGACATGAAGACGACAAAAAGCGTCGCTAAACGACATAAAGACGACAAAAAGCGTCGCTAAACGACATAAAGACGACAAAAAGCGTCGCTAAACGACATAAAGACGACAAAAAGCGTCGCTAAACGACATAATGACGATAACAAGCGTCACTATACGACAAAATGAAGACAAAAAGCGTCGCTAAACGATATAAGGACGACAAAAATCGTCGCACGACATAAGGAAGACCAAAAAAAACGTCGCTAAACGACATAAGGAAGACCAAAAAACGTCGCTAAACGACATAAGGACGATAACAAGCGTCGCTATACGACAAAATGACGGCAAAAAACGTCGCTAAACTACAAAATGACGACAAAAAACGTCGCTAAACGACATAAGGACGACAAAAAGCGTCGCTAAACGATATAAGGACGACAAAAAGACTCGCTAAACGACATAAAGACGACAAAAAGCGTCGCTAAACTACATAAGGATGACAAAAAGCGTCGCTAAACGACATAAGGAAGACCAAAAAACGTCGCTAAACGACATAAGGACGATAACAAGCGTCGCTATACGACAAAATGACGACAAAAAGCGTCGCTAAACGACATAATGACGACAAAAAGCGTCGCTAAACGATATAAGGTCGACAAAAAGCGTCGCTAAACTACATAAGGACGACAAAAAGCGTCGCTAAACGACATAAGGAAGACCAAAAAACGTCGCTAAACGACATAAGGAAGACCAAAAAACGTTGCTAAACGACATAAGGACGATAACAAGCGTCGCTATACGACAAAATGACGACAAAAAGCGTCGCTAAACGACATAATGACGATAACAAGCGTCACTATACGACAAAATGACGACAAAAAGCGTCGCTAAACGATATAAGGACGACAAAAAGCGTCGCTAAATGTCAAAAGACGACGACAAAAAAGTGTCGCCAGGCGACAAAACGTCTCTTTCTGGTTATAAAAAGTCCTCTCCAAAAAAAGGTGGAAATTTCATTTCTCAAAATCTGTGAATCACAGAAATTTCAAAACAAAAAACACTTGTAGAAAAAAATTAAATTATGACTAATTATTATGATTACGCCATTTTGAGTGCAGGGAGATAATTTGACAAAAATGTGCAAAAGAGACGATGATTGATGTTTTTTTTGGAAAGACCTTCCTTATTTTCACTAGAAAACTCGCTGATTCACGTAATATGTCACGTGTGGAGAAAACACGAATGTCATTATGAGCGTGTACGCCTCTGAGAAACTCGAAGGTTATTTATACGCATAAAAATGAATGAGGGCAAAAGAGAAATTAAGGGAAAAAATTGGGAAAAATTTCAATTCTTAGAGACCTCGGTAATAAGTAAGGAAGAGGGGAGGAAAATTTGGTAAAAATTTCAATTTTCGAAGACCTCGGTAATAAGGTAAGGAAGAGAGAGAAAAGGAAAGTATTGGGAAAAATTTCAATTGGGGAAGAAATGGGAGAAACTCGGTATAAGGTAAGGAAGAGGGGAAACCAGGTGGAATGACAAGTGGCAGGTGAAGCGGTGAGTTTTTATCTTTTTTAACGAGAAAAGTGCAATTTAATCTTCTTTTAATTAAAAAATAAAGGCGAACTGGGATACAAGAGTACGTGCGGATTTTAATGAGTGTCAATAACCCCTTTTGACCGGCAGATGCGTCTTCGAAATACGACTTCCGAAAAAAACGCGATCCTTTCTTTAAATTTTAATCGGAAAAACCGTTTTGGGAAACAGAAATCCTCGCTGAACTAGAAAATGACGATCAACATAGAAAAAAGGGCCAGAAATAGGTCATAAAAGGCTCGATTTGGGATAAAAAGTGTCGCTAAACGATGAAAAGTCAATAAAAATCGTCGCTAGATGTCGAAGGGACAACAAGAAGCGTCGCTATACTAAGAAAGGACCACAAAAAGATTCGCTAAACGACATAAGGACGACAAAAAGCGTCGCTAAACGATAAACAGTCAATAAAAATCGTCACTAGACGTCAAAAGGGTAACAAGAAGCGACAAAAGGACCACAAAACGCGTCGCTAGAGGAAAAAAAGGACGACAAAAAGCGTCGCTAACGACAAAAAGCGTCGCTAGGCGACCGAGAGAGTCGCTAGACGACAAAAAGAGTCGGTATACGAGGAGAAGAAGAAGATAGATTAGAAGGTCGCTATACGACAAAGACGTCGCTATACGAGGAGAAGAAGAAGTCGTATAAGACCAAAAGAGTCGCTATACGACAAAAAAGCGTCGCTATACGACAAAAGAGTCGCTATACGACAAAAAGAGACGCTATAGAAAAAAGCGTCGCTATAACGAGAAAGAGTGCATAAAATGTCTATCGACTAGACGTATCAAAAAGCGTCGCTATACGAGGAGAAAATAAGATAGAAGTGTCGCTATACGACAAAAAGAGTCGCTATACAACAAAAAGCGTCGCTATACGAGGAGAAGAAGAAGATAAAAGCGTCGCCATACGACAAAAAAAGAGTCGCTATACGACAAAAAGAGTCGCTAGACGAAAAAAAAATCATCGCCATACGACAAAAGGACCACAAAACTCGTCGCTATAAGACAAAAGGACGACAAAAAGAGTCGCTAGACAACAAAAAGCGTCGCTATACTTGAAGAAGAAGATAGAACTGTCGCTATGCGACAAAAGGACAAAAAGAGTCGCTAAACGATAAAATTTCCACTAAATCTCAAAAGGGCGACAAAAAGCGTCGCTAGACAAGAATACAATATAAAAAAGGTGTCGCTAAACGATAATTTATAGACCAATAAAAATCGTCACCCGACGAAAAGCAACAAGTTTCGCTAAGCGATGAAATGTCGCATCTCTACATAAAGCGACAAAAAAAAAACGTCAAAGGTGTCGCTAAACAAAAGCGTCGCTAAAATACAAAAGGAAGACAAAAAGAGTCGCTATGCGACAAAAGGAGGACAAAAAGCGTCGCTAGACGACAATAAAAAAGGTGTCGCTAAACTTTTATAATTTATAGACCAATAGACGAAATGAAGCGACGAGTGTCGCTAAATGATAAAAGGTCGCATCTCTACAAGCGACACAAAAAATCGACAAAGATATGGCTAAAAAGGAATAAGAAGCTTCAGAAAATCCATATTATGGAGAAAGAAAAAAAAATTAATTAAAAAATATTATGTTGATTAAGATAAATTGGTTTCTATTAAAATAAATAGTTAGTCTAAACACTTTAATGAAGTTAATGAGAACTTACCCAGGTCGGCACAAAAACCCTTTCTCTCAACGAATTGTCCGCATCTGTAGAAAAAAAAGATAGAAGTGGGGCTTAATAACAGGTATAAAGAAGCCGATGGAGCCATTAGAAAAAGGGTAATTTATTCAAAAGTTTTTTTTCGTCGTTAACGTGTTAACAGTGACAACAAATTGTAGATGAAAAGTCTTTGACTTAAGAACCACGCTTCCTGGAGTGCATGGCACCTCTTCGAAATTTCGAAAATCGACAAGATGTATCATTTCTACGTAAAATTGGACGAGAAATCCGATAAAAATAGTTAAAAAATTCTAGGATCACTATTTCTCGAGTTATCGCCAAAAAAACGAACTTGGAAATTTTTTTGGGCAAAAAAAACATCATTTTTAACTTAGCAGCCAAAAAACATAAAGATATCAATTTTTGTGAAGATGTATTTTTATCTGAAAAAATCTTGTGGAGATTTCAAACGCCACAGGACGAATTGTTTTGGGTTTTTTTAAAGTCGCTTTTTGAGGATTTAAAATATTTACTCTTTTTTTCACGTCTGGGGTTTCCTTTTTGTACGAGTCCCATTTGAAAAATGTGTATTATGCGGGGCGTCGAGACGCTCGGGTTGCTCAATGGTTTTTTAGGCTAATGATGTCCGGTTCTGGGGGGCTTCAAAGGGACGACGAGTGCGAGAGAGAACACAAATGAAAAGTTACTTTAATAATAGCTTTAATACGAAAGGCCTCAACCGCATCGGTGATTAATCGACGACTCCCACCGACCGCAATCATTTACACCGCCACCTCGATATATAAAATTCAAAAACTAACGACGAAAAGACCGAAAAAAGTGTCACTACAAGGCAAAGCAAAGGAGATCATAAGATTTACGCCATGATTTAAGTTGTAGCTTTGCTTCAAAACGACGATAAAAGTCGCTACGACGAAAAGACGATAAACAATCATCATAGAGGCACTTAAAGATCCGCTAAAAAACATAAAAATTATGTCACTACACGAGAGGGCTCGGACAGTCGCTATAAAAAGTGTCAAGTAGTGCAAGAGGTACAAAACAATGTCACCACTCGACTAGCTCCTTTTTTCGTAGTATGGCGACTCTCTAGAGCCTTTATAACTCATATATAGACTCTATAGAACCTTCTGACGTGATCTAGCGACACTCTGGAGTATTCATAACTCGTTTAGCGACACAATAGATCCTTTTGACATCGTGTAGCGATCCAAGTATCTTCTGACTTCGTCGTATAGCGACTCAGTAGAGTTTGTTTTTGTCGTTTAGCGACTCTATAACCACACATCGTTAGTAGGGTTACTACGTCTAATAGCGACTCCTCTGAGAGCCTCTGCGTCGTTAGCGACACTCTAGAGCATTTTTGACTCGTTTAGCGACTCCTATAGATTTTGTCTTGGTCGTAGCGTACTTTCAGAGCCTTTATACCTCGTTTAGCGCACTTTATAGATTATGTCTTTTTGTCGTTTAGCGACTCTCTAGAGCCTGTTTGACTCGTTAGCGGGACTCTCTAGAGCCTTTTGACTCGTTTAGCGACACTATACATATTGTTTTAGTCGTTTAGCGACTCTCTAGAGCCTTTTATAACTCTACGAGTCCCTTTAACGCGTTTAGCGACACTATAGTATGTGTTTGGGTCGTTAGCGACCCTCTAGAGCCTTTTTAACTAGTTTAGCGACTCTCTAGAGCCTTTTTAACTCGTTTAGCGACTCATAGACTTTTTTCGTAGTTAGAGTCGACTCTGCTAGAGTCCCTTTAACTCGTTTAGCGACACTATAGATGTTGTTTTGTCGTTTAGCGACTCTCTAGAGCCTTTTAACTCGTTAGC
>JAGWEN010001344.1:0-30738 GCA_018703685.1 Orius laevigatus | reverse complement strand
TAATCATGTGATAATAACATTTGGTTTTCTTATTGAAAATACTTTGTAAAGCCTTCCCAAACCATCCCTAACCATCCCTAATCAGGAGTCTTCCAAGGACCATCCCTAACCTTCCCTAACCATCCCTAACCATCTCTAACCAGGATTCTTCCAAGGACCATCCCTAACCTTCCCAAACCATCCCTAACCTTCCCTAACCATCCCTAACCATCTCTAACCAGGATTATTCCAAGGACCATCCCTAACCTTCCCTAACCATCCCTAACCATCCCTAACCAGAATTCTTCCAAGGACCATCCCTAACCAGCTCCTTGGATTCTTCCCTACTTAGAAGGTTGCCCGGGTGCTTGGTTATGATGCTTTACTTACGATTGGTTGAGCATAACGTCCAAAGGCCGCTGACAGTGAACTTCTGAAGGTACTCGTTCTCGCCGGTCCCGTTGTAGTTCGGGTTGGGCATCTTCTCCTCCGTCAGAAGCCAAGAGTTTGTCGAAATCGCAACTGAGACGATGGCGAGCGAAAGGAGGGCGGTGAGAGGTGAGAGTACAGTGAGGCAGTCCACCCGCCTCCCGCCTGCCATTTCCTCACCCGCCCCCCGACCCGACCATCACATGCCAAAATAACCTGCAACAAAACAAAATCATCAGCTCATCCATATTTGAAAAAGCTCAAACTCAATCAAATACTAGTTCCAACTTTCCCGAAATCCATCAAAGGTTTATTGAAATGTCTATAAAATTGAAATGCGGTTTCTAGGAGTATTTTCCTTCATTAGCCTTTTAGCTATCAAACCCTTTTGAATTCCCATTTTGAGAACATGAAAACGATTGAAGTATGAAGACATAGAGAAATGACGTTGGCCGGTCAGTTGGAATGATTTGCTTGGTCTCGTATAAATCCGTTTCGTGGATTTCAGATGACAAGCCATCAAAACTTTGATTTACAACCTCCCCTTCCAATTCATCAACACCTCAATGGAAGCAATTTTTTTTTAAACCAAAAAACTCGATAAATTCCAACGAAAGTAAGAATTTCCTCCATTCTTGAGCGATTCTCATAGGCGAAAAAACCAAATACGTGTTATAAATAGTACATTTACAGAGTAAACAGCACATTTACATCACTTAAATGTGATAAACGGAGCATTCAAAGCATCGAGATGGGGTAAGAAGAATATTTACAGCACGTATGCGAGATAAAAAGTACATTTAGAGCACCTAGATGTGATAAACAGTACATTTGCAGCACCTAGGCGTGAAAAAAAGTTCATTTACAGCATCTAAGGGTGATAAACAGAGCATTTACAGCACCTAGGTGTGATAAACAGTACATTTACAGCCTGAAAGCGTGATGAACATTACATTTACGACACCTAGGTGTGATAAAAAAGTATATTTACAGCATCTAAGCGTGATTAAGGTTAGATTTACAGCACCTAGGTGTAATAAACAGTCCATTTAAAGAACCTAGGTGTGATAAACAGTACATTTACAGCACCTAGGCGTAAAGAAAGTGAATTCACAGCATCTAAGCGTGATAAATATAACATCTTCAGCACCTAAATGTGATAAAAAGTACATTTACAGCCTCTTATCGTGATGAACAGTACATATACGGCACATAGGTGTGATAAAAAAACAGTACATTTACAGCTTCTAAGCGTGATAAACGGTACATTTACGGCACCTAGGCGTGAAAAAAGTGCATTTACAGCATCTAAGGGTAAACAGAGCATTTACATCACTTAAGTGTGATAAACGGTGCATTTACAGCATCGAGGTGGGGTAAGAAGAATATTTCCGGCACCTAGGTGTGATAAAAAGCACATTTATAGCCCCTAGCTAGGGTTTACAGTACATTTGCAGCACCTAGGCGTGAAAAAAGTGCATTTAAAGCATCTAAGCGTGATAAACAGTATATTACCTCACTTAAATGTGATAAACGGTGCATTTACGGCACCTAAGGGTGATAAACAGTCCATTTAAAGAACCTTGGTGTGATAAACAGTACATTTACAGCACCTAGGCGTGACAAAAGTGCATTTACAGAATCTAAGCGTGATAAACATAACATTTACAGCACCTAGGTGTGATAAGAAGTACATTTACGACATCGAAGCATGTTAAACAGTACATTTACAGCACCTAAATGTGATAAAAAGTCCATTTACCTAAGTGTGATAAGAAGTACATTTACACCATCTAAGAGTTATAAGCAGTACATTTACAGCAAATGATTGTGATAAAAGTACATTTACAGCACCTAGGTGGGATAAGAAGTACACTTAAAGCATCTAAGAGTGATAAACAGTACATTTACAGCATTTAGGTGTGATAAACAGTACATTTACAGCAATTAGGTGTGATAAACAGTACATTTACAGCAATTAGTTGTGATAAAAGTACATTTACAGCACCTAGGTGGGATAAGAAGTACACTTATAGCATTTAAGAGTGACAAACAGTACATTTACAGCAATTAGTTGTGATAAAAGTACATTTACAGCACCTCGGTGGGATAAGAAGTACACTTAAAGCATCTAAGAGTGATAAACAGTACATTTACAGCATTTAGGTGTGATAAACAGTACATTTACAGCACCAAGGCGTGAAAAAAGTACATTTACAGCATCTTAGGGTGACAAACAGCCAGCACATTTACAGCAGTTAATGTGATAAGATGCACATTTACAGCCCCTAGCTTGGGTTAACAGTACATTTGCATCACCTAAATGTGATAAAAAGTACATTTACAGCATCTAAGGGTGATAAACAGCCAGCACATTTAGAGCACCTAGGAGTCGTAAACAGTTCATTTACAGCACCTGAATTATTTCAAATACTGAATATTTTACAAACCAGAAAAGAACAACACATACAAAAATCACTTGCTAAAATCCAACGAAAGTAAGAATTTCATTTCCTTCATGCTTGAGAGATGCTCTTAGGCGAGGAAGAAAAAAAAAATTCCCCCTCAGGATGTGAGTCACATATGACCTAATTCACATTTCCCACCCTCGACATTTCACTCCCAACTTGACTTTAATTGGCACCTTTTTATTTAAACAAAAATCGCGCCTTTAAGAATCCCAATCGTTCACCTTAATTTTAATTAAATGGCCGCCGATGTCGAGGGTCGCCCAGAAGTTTTTAAATTAGGACGCCGGGAGGTTTTAATTAAAATCAGGACAGGGGAGGGAAAAACCTCGAAAATTTTCTAATTACTGTCTTACATGACTGCTTTATTAATAAACTTTTTTATGTACCTACTTATTTAAATGAACCAGAAAACGCCAGATTTAAATTATAGGATGCAAATTTTATTATCCTTCGTAATTTTAGTGGAAAAGAGCTGTTCCTATATTATTTTTCGTTCTTGATAAAGAGAACATTAATTACAGCACCTGGATAGGGTTAACAGAACATTCGCAGCACCTAGGCGTGATAAAAAAGAAGTACAATTTCAGCACCTAGATTTGATAAAAATCACATTTACTACCCTAAGGGGTGATAAACAGTACATTTACAGCATCCAAGTGTGATATACAGTACATTTACAGCACCTAGATGTGATAAAAAGTCCATTTACAGCACCTAGTTGTGATAAAAAGTACGTTTACCACCCTTAGATGTGATAAACAGTACAATTACAGCCCCTAGTTGTGATAAAAAGTAAAATTACAGCATCTAGGTGTGATAAAAAGTACATTTACAGCATCTAAGCGTAATGAACAGGACATTTACAGCACCTGGGTGTAATAAACAGTCCATTTACAGCACTTAGATGTGATAAACAGTACAATTACAGCACCTAGTTGTAATAAAAAGTACATTTACAGCATCTAGGTGTGATAAACAATACATATACCGCCCTTAGGTGTGATAAACAATACATTTACCGCCCTTAGGTGTGATAAACAATACATTTACAGCACTTATGCGAAAAGTACTTTTACAGCACCTAGATGTGATAAACAGTACATTTAAAGCACCTAGGTGTGATAAAAAGTACATTTACAGCATCTAGATGTGATAAACAGTACAACTACAGCACCTAGATGTGATAAACAGTACATTTTCAGTATTCTTATTTCGAACAATTTCGTATTTTTCCGTACTTTTCCAGGATTCTCTCCTAAAATCCCCACTTTTTACCTTTTACTATATGAATTGGACAACATAAAAACGAGCCACAAACGAAAGGTTCCGAGGTAGTTGCTTGTAAAACGTGATTTATACCCTTTCATTCAAAAAGTCCTAAAAATTTAATTAAACCGTGAATATTTTACTGCGAGACTTGATTCATGTCAACCTTATCTTAATAAAGGAGGTCACAGGAAAAAGGGTTTTCCTGACGTTTTTTACGACCCCCTCTCCTATATACCTCACAGAAATACAAACCTTTATTGGGATTAAATGAAACAAAATAATATTTTGGGTGGAAAAAAGTCGAAAAAAGTAGTCAGAGAAGCCTTTAATTTATATCTCTTTCAACCCTTTACTCAAACTGACTCCGGTTTTTTCAGCCCCTTTTGAGAATCGTCAAAGCCCTGGCAGGATTCCAAGTTAGCTTATCCCCCTCCCCCTCCTCCCCCTACCACCTCCTCCCCACCTCCCCCCTCCCCCTCAACAGTCACCTACCAACGTCATAGATTCGATCGGATTTCCATTACAGGACACCACCAATTACTCCTTTGTTTAAAAAAAAACAAAAAAAACATAGGATTCTAAAAAATCTATAAGGATATAGTCGACGAACTGTTGGTGCTGAAAAAAATAACACCTAAGTGTAAAAATATAATGCCTTATCTGATGTAAATGGACTGTTTACCACTCTTAGATGCTGTAACTGTACTTCTTATCACACCCAGGTGCTGTAAATGTTATGTTTATCACTCTTAGGTGCTGTAAATGTACTTCTCATCACACCTAGGTGCTGTAAATGTACTTCTTATCACACCTAGGAGTTGTTATTGGACATTTTTTTTTATCACACCTAACTGCTGTAAATGCACTGTTTATCACTCTTAGATGCTGTAAATGTACTTCTTATCACAGCCAGGTGCTGTAAATGTTATGTTTATCACTCTTAGGTGCTGTAAATGTACTTCTTATGACCCCTAGGTGCTGTAAAATTACTTCTTATCACAACTAGGTGTTGTAAATGGACTTTTTTTAAATCACATCTAGGTGCTGTAAATGGACTTTTTATCACACCTAACTGCTGTAAATGTACTGTTTATCAGCCTTAGATGCTGTAACTGTACTTCTTATCACACCTAGGTGCTGTAAATGTTATGTTTATCACCCTTAGATGCTGTAAATGTACTCACGCCTAGGTGCTGTAAATTGACTTTTTTATCACACCTAGGTGTTGTAAATGCACTGTTTATCACTCTTAGATGCTATAAATGTACTTCTTATCACACCTAGGTGCTGTAAATGTTATATTTATCACTCTTAGATGCTGTAAATGTACTTCTTATCACACCTAGGTGCTGCAAATGTACTGTTTATCACACCTAAGTGCTGCAAATGTACTGTTTATCAAACCTAGGTGCTGTAAATGGACTTTTTATCACACTTTATTGGCAGTAAATGTGCGTTTTATCACGTCTAGGTGCTGTAAATGGACTTTTGATCAAGCCTAGTATTTTTCCTTTCTTCTTTTTTTATCCAGGCGGATAAACAGCACAGTCTGAAGTCCTTTAGTCCATAAATAATTATAATTGACGAAAAAACCGATTTAGAAAGTAACAAGTTAGGAAAAAATAATAAAATAATGATAAATTAGGATTAAATTAAAATCTTAATGGAAGGGAAGAGAAAAACGGTAAAAGACGAAGTCGGACATAAAAAAAAAGAAAAAAAAATTATTTTTTTTTAATATGGCTGCTGTACTTGTCAAGGGAAAAGGGTCGAATATGCAAACGAAGTTTTTTCGGAGACAAAACTTCCTTTTTCGGAGTTGGGGGAGAAAACGAAACTCATCCCTTTTTCGGTTCTTAATTACTTATTCCGTCAAGAAATTTAGTGGATATTAAAATCTCCCCGGGAAAATTAGGGAAGGGCGAAAGGGAAAAGACAAGCTCCGGACCTTTTATAAACCGCTAATTGCTCAACGGTTATTCTAATTTAAAAGCCTTTTAGACTCAAAATCATAAATCGATTTCTTTCATTTACAGGGTGGCTGTCACAGAATCGATCATGAGAGGAAGAAAAGTCATTTCTTTAATGGAGATCCCTTCTACGTATCAAAGGGCGATATATCAAACCGTCCAATACGTCTTTTAGGAGTTAACAAGCCCAAGGGACAAGAGAAAAAAAATCTTTTATATTGAAAATCCTTTAATTTTAAAGGTTCAATTGTTTACCTCAACAAAAGCGAACTTTGTCGTGTTAGATTGACTTCATCGCTGAAAGAAAATAATATAAATTGGCTTTTTTGCAGTTTTTTCCTCATAACTTCTTACACATTAGTTTTATGCGAAAAATCACTTAAAACAAAAATAAAGCTTATAAAATTACCTAAAATTTAAGCCTAACCGCAGCTTTGTAGGTCAAATAGTTCCTGAGATATTGGACTTCGAAAATTCCGAGTTTTTTAAAAGAAATTTTGAAAAACTGAAGGAAATTGCCTACGATATTTTTTGGATTTTTTTCAGTTTTTGCCTCATAACTTCTGAAACATTAGTTTTATGCGAAAAATCATTTTGAGAATAATTAAGGCTTATAAAATTACCTAAAATTTAAGCCTAACCGCAGCATTGTAGGTCTAATAGTTCCTGAGAAATTAGACTTCGAAAATTGCGAGTTTTTTAAAAGAAATTTTGAAAAACTGAAGGGAATTGCGTACGAAATTTTTTTGGACTTTTTTCAGTTTTTGCTTCATAACTTCTGAAACATTAGTTTTATGCGAAAAGTTACTTAGAAAATAATTAAAGCTTATAAAATTACCTAAAATTTAAGCCTAACCGCAGCTTTGAAGGTAAAATAGCTCCTGAGAAATTGGACTTCATAAATACCGAGTTTTTTAAAAGAAATTTTGAAAACTGAAGGGAACTGCCTACGAAATTTTTTGTACTTTTTTCAGTTTTTGCCTCATAACTTCTGAAACATTAGTTTTATGCGAAAAGTCACTTAAAGAATAATTAAAGCTTATAAAATTACCTAAAATTTAAGCCTAATCGCAGCTTTGTAGGTCCAATAGTTCCTGAGATACTGGACTTCGAAAATTTTGAGTTTTTTTTTAAGACTCCCCTACCCTTCTTGACCTCCCCACCACCAACTTTCACCATTTCCACTCTCCCATCACCCTTCTCATAATTCATTTTTAGAACAAAAAAAATAATTTTGCTTCACCAACATTCTGACTGGGTGATTGCTTTTAGGAAAATTGAACTGTCGATTTTTCCTCTTTTTTTTTTATTTATAAAATCCCCTCTTTTTTATATTCATTTAATAACAGTCGACCCTTTTATTAAACTTCATCCCCTGCAAATCTACTGATGACAGAATTCTGATTACACTTTGGTTTTTTATTTTTTTGTTTCTTCCCCACTTTAGGATTTGCATAGAGGACAATACAAGTTTTTATGGTTGGCTTTTTAAAAAGGGTTTAACGCAGATAAACGGTCCCTTTCTACGGATTCCGAAAACGAATATAACTCTTCATAGAACAATTAAGGGTCCCTAACTCCTCGAGCCTTATGGGAGTTTAAAGGGGCTGGATGATCTACTTCCCCAAAACACCACTAAGTTATCATCAGGTAAAGGCTAAATTAGTCACCATTAACCTATTCTAATGGAGCCTATAAATTTTTGAATAAAAAATATAATCCGCCGGATTCGATTCCCCTCCTACCTTCCCCACTTCCCCTCCTACCATCCCCCACTTCCCCTCCTACCATCCCCCACTTCCCCTCCTACCATCCCCTACTTCCCCTCCTACATTCCCCCACTTCACCTCCTACCATCCCCTACTTCCCCTCCTACATTCCCCCACTTCACCTCCAACCTTCCCCCACTTCACCTCCAACCTTCCCCCACTTCACCTCCAACCTTCCCCCACTTCACCTCCAACCTTCCCCCACTTCACCTCCAACCTTCCCCCACTTCACCTCCTGCCATCCCCCACTTCACCTCCTAACTTCCCCCACTTCCCCTCCTGCCATCCCACACTTCTCCTCCTATCGTCCCCCAATTCCCTTCATACCGTCCACCACTTCACCTCCTATAATCCCCCACTTCCCCTCCTACCTTCCCCCACTTCTCCTCCTACCTTCCCCATATTCCCCTCATACCTTCCCCACTTCCAATCCCACCTTCCCCACTTCCAATCCTACCTTCCCTCACTTCCCCTCCTACCTTCCCCCACTTCCAATCCTACCTTCCCCCACTTCCCCTCCTACCTTCCCCCACTTCCAATCCTACCTTCCCCCACTTCCCCACCAGCCATCCCCCATTTCCCCACCAGAAATCCCCCACTTCCCCTCCTGCCATCCCCCACTTCCCCTCTTACCATCCCCCACTTCCCCTCGTACCATCTCCCACTTCCCCACCAGCCATCCCCCACTTCCCCACCAACCATCCCCCACTTCCCCATCCAACCATCCCCCACTATCGCTCCTACCGTCCCCCACGTCCCCTCCTACCTTTTCCCACTTCCCCTCCGGCCATCCTCCACTTCTCCTCTTACCATCTCCAACTTCCCCTCCAACATTCCCCCACTTTACATCCAACCTTCCCCCACTTCCCCTCCAACCATCCCCCACCCCTCTAATCTTCCATTTCCTCCCCACTCCAACCTTCACCTCTACTTCCCCTCCTACCATCCCCAACTTCCCCTCCTGCCACCCCCTTCCACCACTCCCTCCAACCCCAGTCGAAGGACCGAGCTCAACGTAAGGGGTTGTCCCGATTAGACGTCATAGAGATCCACACTCATGCATACTAATCGACCCCCCTTGTTTGCATAGGGCAATTTCCGTCGAAAAACCGATTATCGTTATCTTTAAGATTACGTTTGAAAATGTCACACACAAAAAAGGGTGTTTTTGATAAGAAAAACAAATCTTTGGTCGATTTTCGTGTTTAGGTGGTGGTGGAAGATAGGGAGCATCCAGAAGGGCAGGGGAGATGATAGGAGAGTGGAGAGGATGGAGGTCGGGGGAAGTGATGGGAGGTTGAATGGCAGTGTGACGTCAAATATTAGGTGTGGAGAGGTCTGTAGAGCCCGAATTTCGGCAAAGGTTGAATCTTTCTTCCATAAAACATTTAAAAACAGTATTTATTTGATGAAAAAAGGGTTCTCACTTGGCAAATCTGGGAGTATTATTGGTTCTCCTATAATGGCATAGTTTCCGGTTGTAATTTAGTGCCTTGGCCCGACATCAAGTTAGCCTTCCCATCGTCTGTCTTACGAGTTACGACCTCTTCAACCCCCCCTTCCCCTCCTCAACCCTCCCCCCAACATCTAACCCTTCGTAGTTTCAATTTATGCGAGTTTCGACAGAATATTAGTTCCTTTCGCTTTATAGGGTGATCCGTTTGATATACTGGGTGTCGCCTAGTCAAGAGAAGTTTGATTTATTCGCCTCTCAATTCAAGCCTTTTCCTCTCAAAAAGGGTCAAAAACTATCAGAAAACGTTCTTTTTGGTCGAAAGAGGGTCAAAATCTGGCTAAAAATGGTCTTTCCTTGTGAAAAAAGGTTCAAAATCTGGATGAAAAGGGACTTTGATTGTCGAAAAGGGCCATAATCTAGCTGAAAATGTTCTTTTCTCGTGGAAAAAGACTCAAAATAAGGCTGAAAAGGGCCATTTATTGTCGAAAAAGGGTTAAAATCTGGCTGAAATGATCTTTTCTTGTGAAAAAAGGCTCTAAATTAGGCTTAAAAGGGCCTTTTCTTGTCATAAAGGTCAAAATCGGAATGAAAATGGTCTTTTCTTGTGGAAAATGGCTCAATATTAGGCTGAAAAGGGCCTTTTCTATCATAAAAGGGTAAAAATCTGGGTGGAAATGCTCATTCATGTGAAAAAAAAAGAAAAAAAAAGAAGAAGAAAGGTCAAAATTAGGCCTAAAAGGGCCTTTTCTTGTCAAAAAGGGTCAAAATCAGGACTGGAAAAATCGGTCCAAAAAGTGTCTTTTCTTATCGAAAAGTATACGAAATCTCTCGGAAATGACACATTTCTTGTCCAATTTTGTTAATTGTTAGTGGAGAAATCTGTAGAGCCCCGAATTTCTGGAAAGTTCGAGTTATTTGTATTCTTAAATTTTAGGTAATTTTATAAGCTTTAATTATTTTTTAATTGACTTTTCGCATAAAACTAATGTTTCAGAAGTTATGTGGCAAAAACTGAAAAAAATCCAAAAAATATCGTAGGCAATTTCCTTCAGTTTTTCAAAATTTCTTTTAAAAAACTCGGAATTTTCGAAGTCCAATATCTCAGGAACTATTTGACCTACAAAGCTGCGGTTAGGCTTAACTTTTAGGTAATTTTATAAGCTTTATTTATGTCTTAAGTGATTTTTCGCATAAAACTAATGTTTAAGAAGTTATGAGGCAAAAACTTGTCAAAACTTCTTGTCAAATATTGTTTATTGTAAGTGGAGAAATCTGTAGAGCAACGAATTTCTGGAAATTTCGAGTTATTTGTGATCTCCATACCACATTTTTTTCCTCTTTTCTTTTCTGTGTAAATGGATCAATGTTTGGCTTCTCATTTTAAAACAAACAGGTAGTCTTTGTCTCTTTCCACCTTAAATCACGCGTTAAATTCCGTCAACATTTGCACTAGGCGTGGGGGCTTAAAACCGAAGCGAAAAACGGAGTAATTTTCTATCCCCTCACTTATTCCCGACTCCCCCCCACCTATCCTCAACCCCCTCCTCCCACCCAGTCACAGTTAAGTCTTTCGAAAAAGGGTTTTCTTTGCTTAACGAGCCGTAGATTTCGAATTTAACGGATAACGAGGGTGGATTTTCTCGTCGTTTCGAATTGTGGGCGTAGAACAAACCCAAGTATAAAAAAAAGAAGAGATAAACCGTTAAAAAACGAAAGATCGGCTCATCCTTTTATAATAACAAAATGTCAACATATTTCAACAATTAAAACCTCGTGTTTATTATAACCTTCCTTCTGGTTATCTTCAAGGACACGAAGGGTTTCAACCAATGGGTTTTTCTAAACAACCTCATTAATAACCTTTGTTAAGGTTAAGTTATGGTTACAATTTAAGTATTTAAAAAAAAGGAATTGTTTTGTTTTATCCTGAAATTGCTCAATTATTCAAATGCCTCCCTTTCAACTTTATGCACCTTAATAAAGGGGACATTTTTCAAGCCTTTTTTTCTTCCCCCACCATTTTATTATTTTAATTTTAATTTAAGGACTGATCTGAGCAATGAATAACAAAAAAAGAGTTTCTTTCGCGTTGAAAATGAAGAGGAAAAGGGGAAAAACGAACGGTGATAGACTAATGTAGCGTCGGCCTGGAATAGAGCCAGGAAAAAAGGTGGAGGAGGGTGGGGGGAGGGGATTTAGAGGACAGAAGGGCGGATGTGGAAGTTCTCGAGTCCCATGGCTAGTCCTAGTGAGGGGTTTTTCAATTAAAAATATAATAGGGCTCGCTCTTGTGGCAAGAATGAAAATCCTTGTCTAAATTTCCTCTTTATCGTTTGAAGGAGATATATTTGCTTCTAAACGGATTACATATTTTAAGGCTTAAAGCGGAGAAAAAATGCTTATTTTATAAAAATAAAAGAGAAAATCCGATTAAATGAAATCCTGGAGTTGGATTTATCGAGTGAAGGCTTAAAATGTACCAGTTTGGGATGATAAAATTACGTTTTTGAGCATTTTGTACTTTCTCGAAAGAAAGGTATTATCATCAGGTCAAGGAATGATAAATTGGAGTCTTTATCGGTTTGCTTATGATGTTGTCCGGTAGGGGGAGGGTAGGTGAAGTAATGGGAGGGTGGGGGAAGTGATGGGATGGTGGGGGAAGAAATGGGATGGTGGGAGGAAAGATGGGATGGTGGGGGAAGAGATGGAATGGTGGGAGGAGATATGGGATGGTGGGGGGAGAGATGGGTGGTAGGAGAAGAGATGAGATGGGATGGTGGGGGGAAAGATGGGATGGTGGGGGAAGAAATGGGATGGTGGGAGGAAAGATGGGATGGTGGGGGAAGAGATGGAATGGTGGGAGGAGATATGGGATGGTGGGGGGGAGAGATGGGTGGTAGGAGAAGAGTTGAGATGGGATGGTGGGGGGAAAGATGGGATGGTGGGGGAAGAGATGGGGTGGTGGGGGAAGAGATGGGGTGGTGGGGGAAGAGATGGGGTGGTGGGGGACGAGATGGGTGGTGGGGGACGAGATGGGGTGGTGGGGGAAGAGATGAGGTGGTGGGGGAAGAGATGGGGTGGTGGGGGAAGAGATGAGGTGGTGGGGGACGAGATGGGATAGTGGGGGAAGAGATGGGGTGGTGGGGGAAGAGATGGGGTGGTGGGGGAAGAGATGGGCTGGTGGGGGAAGAGATGGGGTGGTGGGGGAAGAGATGGGGTTGTGGGGGAAGAGATGGGGTGGTGGGGGAAGAGATGAGGTGGTGGGGGACGAGATGGGATAGGGGGCGAAGAGATGGGGTGGTGGGGAAGAGATGGGGTGGTGGTGGAAGAGATGGGGTGGAGGGGGACGAGATGGGATAGTGGGGGAAGAGATGGGCTGGTGGGGGAAGAGATGGAGTAGTGGGGGACGAGATGGGATAGTGGGGGAAGAGATGGGCTGGTGGGGGAAGAGATGGGGTTGTGGGGGAAGAGATGGGGTGGTGTGGGAAGTGTTGGGATGGTGGGGGACGAGATGGGATGGTTGCTTCAGTAAAAATATTATTTTGAATAAACAAAAAAGCCTTTTTTTCCATATTTTCTTTTGAGGGATGCCTTTAAGCCAGAGGGGCTGTTTATTGAGCTAATCTGTTTGGATTTAACGCGATTATTTCAAATCTGGTTTACGTCCATTTTTCCTCCTCCATTTTCTCGAATGTTTAAACCGATATAAAAAGACAACTTTTTGTTAGTATCTGTAATATCTCCCCTCTTCTAGGAAATAAAATAGGGGACAGACGGTTTCTGCTCTTGATTTGTGGCATCCTTATCGCCCAGGTTTATGGCTTAAACTGATAAAAGCCCTTTTCTTTTTTTTTTCTTTATAATTTTCCCCAGGATAATCTAATATTCAGGCTAATCAAGACGTTAAGCTGATTAAAGGGAATTAATAAACAAAGGATAATTAATATTTGAGAAAGGAAAATGTTTTGAAGAAACACAAAATCGATGGAAAGGTTTTCGGGGGAAAATGATTCCTGCGGAAAGGGGGATCTAATAAGATTACAATGATGGGAGTAGTCTTCCTGGCTAAATGGTCCTTCCCAGCCTCCCTTTATGCTCCTCTGAACCACTCAAAACCCTCGTCTTAGATCAAATTATTGTTTGAATTCATTATCAGGACACCTTTCTGTTTTCGGTGATGCTTGAACTCAACGCGGTTACGTCGTGAAGGTTTGGAGAACAAGGGGGTCAAAATTTTCATTTCAACTTTAAACGTCCATAACTTCCTTAATTCTTAACCGATCTATTTGATCAATACGCCGTTCGAAAGCTATTTTAAATTTCTATCAAAAATGATTCATAACAAAAATCTCTCAGATGACTCCTTCATCTTCAAAAGTCCACTCAAAGTTTTCAACTTCAATTTCAACTTTCACACAATTCAACTTCACAACAATTTCAACTTTAAACGTCCATAACTTCCCTAATTCTAAACCGATCTATTTGATCAATGCGCCGTTCGAAAGCTGTTTTAAATGTCTAACAAAAATAATTTATAACAAAAATCCCTCAGATGACTCCTTCATCTTCAAAAGTCGACTTTAAGTTTTCAACTTCAATTTCAACTCTCACACAATTCGACTTCACAACAATTTCAACTTTAAACGTCCATAACTTCCCTAATTCTAAACCGATCTATTTGATCAATATGCCCTTCAAAAGCTATTTTAAATTTCTATCAAAAATGATTTACAACAAAAATCCCTCAGATGACTCCTTCATCTTCAAAAGTCGACTCAAAGTTTTCAACTTCAATTTCAACTTTCACACAATTCAACTTCACAACAATTTCAACTTTAAACGTCCATAACTTCCCTAATTCTAAACCGATCTATTTGATCAATATGCCGTTCAAAAGTTATTTTAATTTTCTATCAAAATTAATTTACAACAAAAATCCCTCAGATGACTCCTTCATCTTCAAAAGTCGACTCTAAGTTTTTAACTTCAATTTCAACTCTCACACAATTCAACTTCACAACAATTTCAACTTTAAACGTCCATAACTTCCTTAATTCTAAACCGATCTATTTGATCAATATGCCGTTCGAAAGCTATTTTAAATTTCTATCAAAAATGATTTACAACAAAAATCTCTCAGATGACTCCTTCATCTTCAAAAGTCGACTCAAAGTTCACCAACCCCAATTTCTCTCGAACTCTCGTTTGGAGCTGTTGTTTTTCTCCAAAAAAAATTTTATGTGCCACTTAGTTTTTTGGATATAACTTTGAAAATATTAGTCTTAGATTGTTTTTATTATATCCATCGAAATTCTCAGACCTTTTACCATGCGAATTGATATAAAAATTGCCTACATTTTCAAAAATTTTGAAGAGAAAAAAGGACCGACGGAAAGTGCCTATTTAAAAAAGCCATGAAAAAAGACTGGGGTCTCTTATTTTTTTATTCGCTTCTTGTTTGTCGGTTGACACTTTTCGAAACGATTCAAACTAATTGCGAACGTCGTTTCGAAAAGGAAGTTGCCGCACAAGTGGGAGTAACTAATTAATGTAAATGGTATTGTATGTTTCTAAAGTCCCGGAGGTAACAATGTGAGTCTCAACGGCCCATTTCGAACCCCCCGAACATTTTCCGAGCCCTCTGAAGGTTCCAAAACAGAGGAAATGGAAGGTTAAATAGGTTAGAATTACCATCTCACATGGGACTCTTTTAATTGGATACACTGGATTTATTTTTTTAAATTCTTTGAACAAAAACGTTTCTTTGATATAAAACAAGCGAATATTCATTTTTTTTCTCCTCTCAATTGGACAAGGGTGGAGGGTTTGAAGGGAAGGCTAAATTAACTTTCCAACGTGACAAACGAAAAAGAAACTTTTCAATGTTTTTACTACTATTCTTGATAAAATCGATTAAAAGCATAAAACGCTATAAACAACCCAAACACTTTCAACCAGGGCCGGATCGGGCCGCTGCCCTCGAGGGCCGGTGAGGGCCAATTTTTTTTTTTTTTCTTTTTTTTTAAACTAAAATAGGAGTAAAAAAAAGCTGAAAGAGCAAAAAATTCGAGGTACTGAAACATTTCACACAGGCCTGGCCTATTCGAGGGGAAATCGAGGTTCTAAGAGTTAATTTATCGTCGAAAAACTTCGAAATCGAGGTTTTAAGAGTTAATTTTTCGTCGAAAAACTTCGAAATCGAGGTTTTAAGAGTTAATTTTTCGTCGAAAAACTTCGAAATCGAGGTTTTAAGAGTTAATTTTTCGTCGAAAAACTTCGAAATCGAGGTTTTAAGAGTTAATTTTTCGTCGAAAAACTTCGAAATCGAGGTTTTAAGAGTTAATTTTTCGTCGAAAAACTTCGAAATCGAAGTTCTATGAGTTAATTTTTTGTCGAAAAACGTCGAAATCGAGTGTAGCTTATAATATAACTGACCTTAAATTCTTCAAATCCATTTTTTTAAAATAATTAATATAATTCTGGCTTGAATTTAAGACTATTGCAAGAAAAGAATGGTTTTCTTGATTTTCCAATTTTCGATGAAGATAGTCATGTCGGAAATTCGCTAGACAGATTCCTCTCTCATCTTCCATCAAGGGATATAATCAAATCAAAGAACATCTCGAAGATTAAATATCGAGAGCCTCATGGGATTCATCACCCTTCTCTTTCAGTATTCAATCTCGAAATATTTCATATCCTTCTAAAATATTTAATAATTTTTTTTTTTTTTTTTTATGTGAACATAATTAAAATTTGTGAACAACTGGAATGAGGTAGAAAGAAGAAAATTTTCTGAGTGGGTTTAAAATTACGATGGTAGGTATTTAGTACATTATTATCGTTAGGGGTAAAGTTGGACGTTTATAACACATGTCTGGGCCCCCATTTTCACGCTTAACAATGGAGTTTGAAAACTCCAAGCCCGAAACCCAAACTTCATGATCAGTTAAGCCTTTATCGGCGTTTTCCTTTACTCACTAGTCTATTCCAAGATTTTTTCCCCCAATATCCAAATGAAGGGGGGAATATATATATGTATATATATATCGTTTTCAATTTTGTCCCATACAGAATGTACTAGATGAAAGCAGGGGCGGATCGGCCGTTTTCGGCCCACCGGGCGCATCCACTAGAACGGCCTTTTCTTTCTAAATATCCCCCAAAAATTTAGTTTTTCTTCTCTTTCTGAACATATTTTAACGCTATTTGGAAGAGATTTGGTGAGGTGGGGAATGGTTGGGGGGAGGTTGGGAGTGTCAAGAAGATTAGGTGTAGTGGTAAATTGAGTAGGGGGAGGTCTGTAGAACCCCAAATTTTTGGAAAGTTAAATTTTTTTTTCGTAAAAAAAGAAGATATTTTGATTTAAAATTCTAAAATAAATAAAAAAGAAATTCTTGTTAGATGGAAAATGTATATACGGAGTAAATAACATCCCTTGGCTCCTCGCCAGGCGATTATTCAACCCCCCAACCATCGTTTAAATATAACGGTTTTAAGAGTGCAAGGAAAAATAGCCATCGCCCTCGGGATTACCTAGAAAATACCACTTTTATCTAATAAATTACACTTTGATGGAAGGGTAAAAAGCGTGAAACAATTTAAAATCTCTTTTGTCTCCGTAAAAATTTGAATTTTGTGAAGAAAAATTGTAAATGTGTACTTTACTAAAGATGGCGAACTATTGTTATCTCTTTGTTTTGTCTTTTTTCAACCCTTCACTCTCATTTCTCAACCCTACGAGGAAAGAACCATTTTGTCTTAATATTTCAAAACTGTCAAATCTCTTGTATTTTATACGACGAGATATATTTCGCACTCTAATGGTACAACGCAGGAAAAAATGGGATGCAGGGGACGAAAATTTGGTGAAAGCTGCCTTCCACCACCTCCCCAGCCTCCAACTTCCCCAACTCTTCACCACTTCCCCCAACCATCCACCACCTCCCCTCCCACCAGCATGCCACTAGATGTTCACCAAGGTTGTGCTCTTTATTTAAAAATGAATTTTTCAAATTAAAATATTTGAAATTTTCTAATATTCCTATGTTTTTGTTTACTCGTTGATTAGGATTTATGTAATTGAATTCTCGAGATAAAAAGTTGAAATTTTAATTTTCGACTAATTGAATTTCTTGGTATCTCCCTTTACCTGTAAGTCCCAAAGGAACCGAATAGTTTGACGAATTAAACTAATTTTAACGTTCACCCCGTCCTAATTTTACCCGTTTGAATAATCGCATTGTTCCCCGCAGTTAGTCAAACTCGATCGCTAACACGATTTCGCCCCGGGGCCTCCTATTTTGCCGCAAAGCTAAGTTTATGTTCAGAAGAATTGGAATGTTTTGAATTTTTGAAATGGATGCCTGAAGTTTGCTTCGTTGCCATCCACTTCTTCCTTAAAGAACGACCTTTGTAGAACTGTCGAGATGGGAGGAACAACCTCTAGAACGACATTTTTCTTCTAGATTATAAAATAAACTATATTCATCGTTTTGAGGTGCTTTTCAGAAAACTCGAAGATTTGTCAAAATAGGTCCTATTTTTCCGCAAAGCTAAGTTAAGCGGTTTTTTAAAATAAAAAAGATGCTCAGATGAATTTGGACATTTTTGAACTTTTGAAATGGATGCCTGAAGTTTGTTTCGTTGCCATCCACTTCTTCCTTAAAGAACGACCTTTGTAGAACTGTCGAGATGGGAGGAACAACCTCTAGAACGACATTTTTCTTCCAGATTATAAAATAAACTATATTCATCGTTTTGAGGTGCTTTTCAGAAAACTCGAAGATTTGTCAAAATAGGGATTTATTTGAGTTTCGAACGTGAAACGTATCGAGACAGGATGGAATCTGGTAAATTGGACGCTCTGATCAATGTGTTTGTCAAACTCAAACAGAGGGGTCCTTTTCGAAAATGGGAAAGCGATCGACCCCCGTGAAAGTTTCGTATGACGTGAAAAATGTTTTTTCGCACAACAAAAGATATCCTTTGAAAACGACCGAAAATATTAAGTAAACATAATGAAAGAACTTTTTGGGGCTTTAGTAGGAGATACTTCGGTATTTTCGTCTTCATGAAGGCAGCGTTCATCGATTCTCATAAGCAGAGGAATGGCATCTGTTCATTCCCCTATTCAAGCAGTATCGCCAAGGCCATGAATCTCAGACACCCTTCTCACAGCGGGGCTACGGCCTAGCGGCAATAAAGCACCGGTTCCCATTGATCACCGAAGTTAAGGATTGTCGGCCGTGGATGTGGATGGGTCCAGTCCGGACGGTCCTGTAGGCTGTAGTCCTCCCTCCCATCCCCAGGGGGGTGAGACAAGGGGACTCTTGTAGTGCTCTGATGTGGAACAAGAGCTTAAAACCCTCCTCACAGGGTGGTCACTGACACCATAATCTTTTAGTTCGGTTGGGCGCTCTTTACATTGAGGCTTCAAACATTTCCTTGGCAATTGACCATTTCTGGCTTTTTGAACTCGAAGATACGATCCTCAGGAGTTAATGTCAAACGGAAAGACATCAAAAAACGTAATACAGGAGATAAGCAGACGAGAATTTCTCTTTAAACTGTTATGTGCTCCAGAGAGTTTTTGTCATCTCGAATAAAACATCTTAGGATCGTCAATCCGATTGTGAAGCAATTTTCTATAAGGAGATGAAAAGGGGAGGTGGAGAAAAATAAAGGCGAGGGAGAATCAGATTGATAATATCGCTAAGCTTGCCTCTTCGCCGCTTTTTTTCGTCGGGAATTGAGAAATGTTAGAGAAAAATATGAAGAAGAATAAAGTGGTCTAATCAGACTATCGCTGGAGATAAGAAAGTTTGTATCGAATCTTGAATATAAAAGCTTTTTACTTTGTCTATGCGTATCTGAGGATGATTTGCTTCTTTTCCACGATAAAACCTGTTATTAGTGAACCCCCACCACCAAAGCGGTTCTTGTCAATTACCTCTTACATCATTCCCAATTCAGTGTTATTTCGGGAAGGACATCGCATGGATTGTACTCGTTTGTGAAAATATGAAGTAAGTATTTTTCTGGTCATAACTCATCCTTGAGCTTCACAAGTGTCTTTTGAATCTCTAATAAGCGTTAATTCGAAAATAAATCGAGGCCGCTTCATCAATCACCGGGTGTAATCCGAAAGGGGTCATTAATATGCATCAGGGGTAGAAGCTAATCACGTGCAATATGCACGGAGATTGTTTACGAAATGGGACGGAGTGGAGGGGTTGTTAGGTAAAGGGGTGGGTAAGCTAAGGGAAACCATTTCCAAACCGTTAAGCGGTCTATGTAGCGTGAACACCAAGAAAGTGGCAATTCATGAACTCTTCCCCCCTTTCCCTTTATTTTCGGCCGATGCTTTATTTTGGCAATTAACCTAATAAACTTTACAGTTACATTTCGAACAAGCGAAATCTTGCTTGATCGAGGATTACAATTGCTAAGCTCTCGTGTCGCATCCAATGAAGTGTATGGTTACTATGGAAACCAGCTTCCAAATAGTTTTGTTTGTCACGACTGCCATCGGCACCTACTTAGTTGCAATAAAATAGCTCTACAGAGCACTAGATAGTTGCCATGGAAACAAGCTATCTGCTTGGAGCTTCCGAAGGGAGATACCAGTATGACTGCCATCGTTTGCAATAAACTAGCTTTGCAGTGCTGAGTTCTATAGTCGCATCCAGATGTTGCCATGGAAATGAGCTTGCAGCTCGGGCGTTGCCAGTTTGGCATGACTGCAATTTGGTACTTAGTTGCAATAAACTAGCTTTACAGCGCGAGCTCTAGCGACGCATATAGATACTTGCCATGGAAACAAGCTATCTGCTTGCAGCTTCCAAAGGGAGTATGACTGCCATCGTTTGCAATAAACTAGCTTTGCAGTGCTGAGTTCTATAGTCGCATCCAGATGTTGCCATGGAAATGAGCTTGCAGCTCGGGCATTGCCAGTTTGGGATTACTGCAATTTGGTACTTAGTTGCAGTAAACTAGCTCTACAGTGCTGAACTCCAGCGACGCATCCGATAGATAGTTGCCATGGAAACAAGCTATCTGCTTGCAGCTTCCAAAGGGAGATACCAGTATGACTGCCATCGTTTGCAATAAACTAGCTTTGCAGTGCTGAGTTCTATAGTCGCATCCAGATGTTGCCATGGAAATGAGCTTGCAGCGGCGTTGCCAGTTTGGCATGACTGCAATTTGGTACTTAGTTGCAATAAACTAGCTCTACAGCGCTGAGCTCTAGCGTAGCATCCAATAGGTAGTTGCCATGGAAACGAGCAATAGGCTTCCAAAGATAGTTGGCAGTTTGGCATGATTGCTATCGCCTTTACTTACTAGTCTACAGTGCTATGAAGCGCATATAGTTGCCATGGAAACGAGCAATGTGCAGAGCTATTGCATCCTATGACCTTCTGCACCTTTAGCACTGTCAAAAAGATCAACTTTCATTTCGTTTTTGTTTCAGGTTGTTGTTGATATTCATCCTAGCCATACAATGGGCAGCAGGGGCAAAAATCTTAGCAGTATTCCCCATGCCGGCGAAAAGCCATCACAACGTATTCCGTCCTATAATAATAGAGCTGGCAAAACGCGGTCATCAAATAACTTTCCTCACACCAATTCCGGTTAAAAATCCACCACCTAATTTAAAGCAGATAGTGGTCCCTGATTGTTTGGCAGAGATACACGGTAACTTGATTTTTTTGCTTTTTTATTAAACTTTTTTTTAGATCAAATGAACATTTTGGAGTTTGGGAAGCTGTCTGTGCCTATGAATTCGTACATGATGTGGTTTATGGGTAATTATTTGGGTGAGAAACTCTACCCAGGGGCTGAATTTCAAAAGATAATCCATTCGAATGAGAAGTACGATGCGATTTTTATGGAGTCGCTTTTTGTGCAAGATCCTATTTCGGCGTTGATGCACAAATTCGACGCTATCGGCATAGACATACAGCCACTCGGTGAATGTTCTTGGTTGAACGAAGTGACCGGAATGCCAGATAACCCTTCTTATATGATCGACTTCAAATCGCTCTATACGGACAGCATGAGCTACATCGAACGCCTCCATAACGCTTACATAACATACACGACCACTTTGATCAGTTACATATCATTATTGCCACTCCAACGTCAGATGGACCGATACTTCAATTACACCGGATGGGAAACGAGGCCACCTCTTCGCCAATTGATGTCCAACAAATCGTTGGTATTGACCAACTCTCATTTTTCCGTCGGATACTCATATCCTAAGGCTCCACACGTCAAAGAAATCGGAGGAATCAACGTAGTACCTAATCAACCATTACCAAAAGTATATCATCTTTCAAAAATACATTTTTACATCATTTTTTTCAAGGATTTGCAAGATTTCATGGATGGAGCGAAAGATGGTGTCATATATTTTAGCTTTGGGTCTAACGTGAAGGTCTCGGATGTCGTCAAAAGTGGAAAATTGGATGAGCTCACCAAAGCTTTTGGGAAACTGAAGCAAAGGGTGCTTTGGAAATGGGAAAGCGATGAACTCCCGAAGGTTTCCAGTAATGTCAAAATGTCGAAATGGTTTCCACAGCAAGACATTTTAGGTAATGGTATAATGAGTCAAAAAATCAATGCTCATCTATATTTTAGCACACAAGAACATGAAAATTTTCATAACGCACGGTGGAGTTTTGAGCATTTTTGAAGCTGTTCATCATGGCGTTCCGATGATCGCAGTCCCATTTTTTGGCGATCAGGAGAAGAACGTACGACAGATCACCTACAGAGGATATGGCATTCGTTTGGATTTCCAGAACATCACGGAAACTTCGATGACTTGGGCCATCAACGAAATTTTAACGAAACCTTCGTAAGTTACCAATGCTGTTCGTCATTTCAATCCTCATCAAAAAAGCTCATTCCTAAGTGATTGTATACCATTCTAAGCAATCCAATAGGTTCAACCCTATGCAATGGTATGCCTGAGGATGATGTCCAATGGGGTCAATGCAATTGTCACCCATTAGGCTCATTACTAAGCGATTCAATGACTCCATTGGAATTCTAAGCATTCCATGAGGTTCAACCCCAAGTAACGCATGCCAGAGGCCTTTGGATGCTGTCCTATGATATCAATGCAATGATTGCATTGCAATCCATCTGGTCCATTCCTAAGCGATTTCATGATACCATTGCCATTCTAAGCACTCCTTTAGGTTCAACCCATCGTGATGCAATGCCTGTGGATGCTGTCCAATGGTGTCAATGCAATCGACATCCATTGGGCTCATTCCTAAGCGCCCGTGATGCCCAATACTAACCACTCCACTAGGTCAAAATCAATCAATCTGCCTGTGGATGCTGACCTATGGTATCAATGCAATCGTCATTCAATGAGCTCATTCCTAAGCGATTCCATGATGCCATTGCCATTCTAAGCACTCCATAGACTCAAAACTAAGCAATGCCTGTGGAAGCTGTCCAATGGTGTCAATGCAATAGTCATCCATTTGTCTCATTTCTGATACTATTAACATTCTAAGCACTCCATCAGGTTCAACCCCAAGCAACGCATGCCAGTGGCCTGTGGATGCTGTCCTATGTTATCAATGCAATCATCATCCATCAGGTCCATTCCTAAGCGATTTCATGATACCATTGCCATTCTAAGCACTCATCTAGACTCAAAACTAAGCGATAGCCAGTGGAAGCTGTCCAATGGTGTCGATGCTATAGTCATCCATTTGTCTCATTTCTGATACTATTAACATTCTAAGCACTCCATCAGGTTCAACCCCAAGCAACGCATGTCAGTGCCCTGTGGATCCTGTCCTAAGTTATCAATACAATCATAATCCATCAGGTCCATTCCTACGCGATTCCATGATACCATTGCCATTCTAAGCACTCCTTTAGGTTCAACCCATCGTAATTCAATGCCTGTGGATGCTGCTCAATGGCGCAATTGACATCCATTGGGCTCATTCCCGTGATGCCCAATACTAACCACTCCACTAGGTCAAAATCAATCAATCTGCCTGTGGATGCTGTCCTTTGGTATCAATGCAATCGCCATCCATTGGGCTCATTCCTAAGCGATTCCATGATGCCATTCTAAGCACTCCACTAGACTCAAAACTAAGCAATATAACGCCTGTAGAAGCTGTCCAATGGTGTCAATGCAATAGTCATCCATTTGGATCATTTCTGATACTATTAACATCCTAAGCACCATATCACGTTCAATGCTAGTGGTTGCTCCCCAACTGTATCTTCATCCATAGCTCTCACTTCTAAGCGATTCCATGGCCATTCTAAGCATTCCTTTAGGTTCAACCCATCGTGATGCAATGCCTGTGGATGCTGTCCAATGGTGTCAATGCAATCGTCATCCATTGGGATAATTCCTAAGCGATTCCATGATACCATTGCCATTCTAAGCACTCCTCTAAGGTTCAACCCATCGTAATGCAATGCCAGTGGATGCTGTCCTATGGTATCAATGCAATCATAATCCATCAGGTCCATTCCTAAGCGATTTCATGATACCATTGCCTTTCTAAGCACTCATCTAGACTCAAAACTAAGCAATAGCCAGAGGAAGCTGTCCAATGGTGACAATGCAATCGTCATTCAATGAGCTCATTCCTAAGCGATTAAATGATGCCATTGCCATTCTAAGCACTCCACTAGACTCAAAACTAAGCAATATAACGCCTGTAGAAGCTGTCCAATGGTGTCAACGCAAGTCATCCATTTGTCTCATTTCTGATACTTTTAACATTCTAAGCACTATATCACGATCAATGCTAGTGGATGCTGCCCAACGGTATCTTCATCCATAGGCCTCACTTCTAAGCGATGATACCATTGCCATTCTAAGCATTCCTATTGTTTCAGGTACAAAGAAGCGGCGAAGCAAAGGTCACAGCTACTCCGCGACAAACCTCGCTCGAGCCTCGACGAAGCCGTTTATTGGATCGAATACGTCCTCAAGCACAAAAACGTCCTTCAACCTCAATCCGTCCATTTGCCCTTCTATCAGCTCCACATGCTCGACGTCATATTACCATTCGTATTAATCCTCATCTTCCTCATAGTCATCACGTATAAAATAGCCAAAAGAATTCTCTGCTTCATATTCCGAAAGAGCAAAAAACCAAAATTGGACTCAAAGAAAAAGAAAAATTAAAGTTTTTTTGTTGTTTATTTATAACATTAAAAGACTGAAAGTAATAATTTCCCATCAGGCTGTTCAAACGCAATAAAGCTTTGGATTCGCTCCAACAGACGTTTCCTTTATTTGTAGTACCTGAACACCCAATCAATGCTTCCGAATCAAGAAAATTTTCATCTTCAGCCTTCTTCTTTCCTAATTAAAACCGTCATGGAACTCCCAGGAGAATTACCTACTTTACACGAGACGTAATTAATGTAATTAACTCTAGAAATGCCTGAAAAACCCACCCCAGCTATTTAACAAATTAAAAATTAAGGGAGTGTTTTTAAGCCGAAGTTTTGGGAGGGAAAAAAGTTTTGGAAATTTCTCTGCTTACATGACCTGTCAAACGTTATCTCTGACGTTTATTGTGCTCCGGACAGGCGTTTCCCTGTTTATACACAGTCTGCGTTTCGAAAATGTTTAAATTAAAACAATAAAATTGTTCAAAATTATGATATGTGGGGCGATGGTGAAGGTGAAATTGAGCTCAGAATTGTGTTTCCCAACCCAAATTCTTGTGAAAAAGGTTCAAAATATGTCTTAAAATTGTCTTTTTTTGTCAGAAATGGTCATAATCTGTCTGAGAAGTGTTTTATATTGTCAAAATGGGTCAAAAAATGGCTGGAAAGGGTTTTATCTTGTCAAAATTAGATCAAATCTTGACTTTTCTTCTCAAAAAATGGTAAAAATCTGGCTGAAAATGGTGTCTTCCTTTCAAAAATGGATAAAAACTGGCTGGAAAGCGTCTTTTTCTGTCAAACAAGGTTCGAAATCTGGCTTAAAATGGTCTTTTCCTTTCAAAAATGGTCAAAATCTGGCTGGAAAGGATCTTTTCCTTTCGAAAATGGTCAAAATCTGATTGCAAAAGGTCTTTTCCTATTAAAAACGGTCAAAACCTGGCTGGAAAGCGTATTTTCCTGTCCAAATAGTTCAAAATCTGGCTTAAAATGGTCTTTTCCTTTCAAAAAGGGCCAAAACATGGCTGGAAAGGGTCTTTTCCTTTCAAAAATAGTCAAAATCTAGCTGGAAAGCGTATTTAGCTGTCCAAAAAGGCTCAAAATCTGGCTTAAAATGGTATTTTCCTTTCAAAAAGGGTCAAAACATGGCTGGAAAGGGTCTTTTCCTTTCAAAAATGGTCAAAATCTGGCTGGAAAGGATCTTTTCCTTTCAAAAATGGTAAAAATCTGATTCCAAAAGGTCTTTTCCTATTAAAAATGGTCAAAATCTAGCTGGAAAGCGTATTTTCCTGTCCAAAAAGGTTCAAGATCTGACTTAAAATGGTCTTTTCCTTTCAAAAAGGGTCAAAATATGGCTGGAAAGGGTCTTTTCCTATTAAAAATGGTAAAAACTGGCTGGAAAGCGTATTTTCTTGTCCCAAAAGTTCAAAATCTGGCTGAAAATGGTCTTTTCCTTTCAAAAAGGGCCGAAACATGGTCTTTGGCTTTCAAAAATAGCCAAAATCTAGCTGGAAAGCGTATTTAGCTGTACAAAAAGGCTCAAAATCTGGCTTAAAATGGTCTTTTTCTTTCAAAAAGGTTCAAAACATGGCTGGAAAGGGTCTTTTCCTTTCAAAAATAGTCAAAATCTGGCTGGAAATTGTATTTTGCTGTCCAAAAAGGCTCAAAATCTAGCTTAAAATGGTCTTTTCCTTTCAAAAAGGGTCAAAATAAGGCTGGAAACTGTCTTTTTCTTTCAAAAATGGTCAAAATCTGGCTTGAGAGCGTAATTTGCTGTCCAAAAAGGTTCAAAATCTGGCTTAAAATGGTCTTTTCCTTTCAAAAACGGTAAAAATCCGGCTGGAAAGGGTCTTTAAGGTTCATAATCTGGCTTAAAATGGTCTTTTCCTTTCAAAAAGGGTCAAAATCTGGCTGGAAACTGTCGTTTCCTTTCAAAAATGGTCAAAATCTGGCCGGAAAGCGTATTTTGCTGTCCAAAAAGATTCAAAATCTTTCTTAAAATTGTGTTTTTTCTTTCAATAAGGGTCAAAATAAGGCTGGAAACTGTCTTTTCCTTTCAAAAATGGTCAAAATCTGGCTTGAAAGCGTAATTTTCGTTCCAAAAAGGTTCAAAATCTGGCTTAAAATGGTCTTTTCCTTTCAAAAACGGTAAAAATCCGGCTGGAAAGGGTCTTTAAGGTTCATAATCTGGATGAAAACGGTCTTTTCCTTTCAAAAAGGGTCAAAATCTGGCTGGAAAGCGTATTTTTCTGTCCAAAAAGGTTCAAAATCTGGCTTAAAATGGTTTTTCCTTTCAAAAAGGGTCAAAATATGGCTGGAAAGGGTCTTTTATGTCTAAAAATATACAAAGTTTCTCCGAAATAGCTCTTTTCTTGTCAAAAGAAGTATCAAAATCATCCCAAAAAGGACCTTTTCCCTTCAAAGATCAAAAAAAGATAACGCGTAGGTCGCCCTAAGCCACCGTGAGGCCGACCTCAATAGCGTCCTTTCCTCCGGAAATCCTCAAAAATCTAGTGTGGCCAAAAGGGCAATTTTTCAACTTTTTAGCGAATTTCTGTAATAAAAAAAAAATTCTTCGAGTTTTGAGAAGAAAATGTAATTTTGAAAACCCTCATCCCCTTCATTATTTATCGATTTCCGTATTATTCTCTCCCACTCCCTTAGTTTCCTTTCCGGTTTGGCGGTGGAGGAATAATTTCCTGTCCGACCTCTCAATCATTGAATGCTAAAATTGAAAATAAAGAAAAAGAAGAGGGGAAAAAAAGGGACTTGAATGTAGAGCATATAAATTCGTGTTATTTACGGTTTGCTGACGTGGAAAGCGGCCAGATTTCTTCCCCTGCTGGGACACAATAATGATCTAAGCCCTTTGAAAAGGAGGGGGGAAACACTGTAGATTACACACGCTTTCCTCACCCCCAAAAAAGGAAAACAACAAAAGGGGATTAGTCAGAAAATGGCTTAATCCAAACCGAACTAATAATCTACGCTTTTATATGGACTTCTGGATGTAAAAAAAAAAGTTTTTCATCAATTTTAAATGAGTGAAGAAACTTTTACTTGGCTCAAAGGCTCCCTTTTTATGACCTCAATTATTTTCTGACAAGTTTATCATGTCTAACATGGGAAATTTATAAAAAATAAAAGGGTATTCTTGTTTTTTCACTTTTTGAGGTTTCCAAAATCGACTAACATAACAATTTTGAATTTTTTTCAAGCCCTCACAAGATTTCGAACCTTTTTATACAAGAAAAGACCATTTTAAGTCACATTTTGAACCTTTTTGGGCAAGAAAAGGCGCTTTCCAGTCAGATTTTGTCTCTTTTTGAAAGGAAAAGACCATTTTCAGTCAAATTTTGAACCTTTTTGGATAGCAAAAGACGCTTTCCAGCCAGATTTTGTCTCTTTTTGAAAGGAAAAGACCATTTTCAGTCACATTTTGAACCTTTTGGACAGGAAAAGACTCTTTCCAGCCAGATTTTGACTCTTTTTGAAAGGAAAAGACCATTTTCAGTCAAATTTTAAACCTTTTTGGACAGGAAAAAACGCTTTCCAGCCAGATTTTGTCCCTTTTTGAAAGGAAAAGACCATTTTCAGTCACATTTTGAACCTTTTGGACAGGAAAAGACTCTTTCCAGCCAGATTTTGTCTCTTATTTAAAGGAAAAGGCCACTTTCAGTCAAATTTTGAACCTTTTGGACAGGAAAAGACGCTTTCCAGCCAGATTTTGTCCCTTTTTGAAAGGAAAAGACAATTTTCAGTCACATTTTGAACCTTTTGGACAGGAAAAGACTCTTTCCAGCCAGATTTTGTCTCTTATTGAAAGGAAAAGACCATTTTCAGTCAAATTTTGAACCTTTTTGGACAGCAAAAGACGCTTTCCAGCCAGATTTTGAACCTTTTCGGACAGGAAAAAACGCTTTCCAACCAGATTTTGTCCCTTTTTGAAAGGAAAAGACAATTTTCAGTCACATTTTGAACCTTTTGAACAGGAAAGACTCTTTCCAGCCAGATTTTGTCCCTTTTTGAAAGGAAAAGGCAATTTTCAGTCACATTTTGAACCTTTTGGACAGGAAAAGACTCTTTCCAGCCAGATTTCGTCCAATTTTTAAAAGGAAAAGACCATTTTCAATCACATTTTGAACCTTTTGGACAGGAAAAGATCTTCCAGCCAGATTTTGTCCGTTTTTGAAAGGAAAAGACCGTTTTCAGTCACATTTTGAACCATTTGGATAGGAAAAAACGCTTTCCAGCCATATTTTGTCCCTTTTTGAAAGGAAAAGACAATTTTCAGTCACATTTTGAACCTTTTGGACAGAAAAAGACTCTTTCCAGCCAGATTTTGTCCCTTTTTGAAAGGAAAAGACAATTTTCAGTCACATTTTGAACCTTTTGGACAGGAAAAGACTCTTTCCAGCCAGATTTTGTCCCTTTTTGAAAAGAAAAGACCATTTTCAGACTGATTTTGAAACCTTTTTGCACCTTAAAACCCTTTTCCAGCCAGATTATGACCATTTTTGAAAATGGGACTCATTTTTCCAAAATTTCGGGTTCTCGGAATAACTTTCGTTTTGAAAAATTGAAAAAATTTCGTTAAACTTTATCGATAACGAAATAAGATCTTTTTCCTCTCGAAATTAATTAATTTGAAAGCCAATACAAGTACAAAGGAAACCACATCTGCACGTTTCGGACCCTAATAATATAATCAAAAGCATCCAATTGTTATTATATAATATTATGCATATATTACAATTTAAAAACATTCTAAAGAATTGGAATGTTTTGGAAAATTCCTGTTTTAAATCTAAAAGTTCTCTTTTTTTCCCCTTTTATTCCCTTTCTAATTATCCCGGCATTAATTACTCCCTCTAGGAAAAGGGGAAACGATAAAATCCGAATGGGAAACAAAAGAAGGAGAATTCCTTTTAAAAATGAATAATTTTTCATCTTTTTCAATGAATTTCGCGTTTTTCTTTCCCTTTGATTACTAGAAGCGTGTAAATTTAATTGCTTTAGGTGGGAAATAAATTGAAAAGCTATCGGAGTAAAAGTTTTTCCTTCTCGGAAGCGGTTGAAAAGTTCTCGGCGACGTCTATATTGACTCTGACGGTTAAGCCCGCACAGGAAAGAGGGAGGGAACACAAAAAAACTTGTCTTTACTTTTTTTTAGAGTTCGGAAAGGGGAAAAAAGAAATTAAATGCTCAAAAGTTCTATAAAAAGTCATTCCTTACTATGTCATACCTAAATTGTGAATTCACAGTTCAGTTAAAGTGTGTCACACCTAAATTGTGAATTCACGGTCCAGTTAAAGCGTGTCACTCCTAAATTGTGAATTCACAGTCCAGTTAAAGTGTGTCACGCCGGCGACGTTAAAGTGTGTCACGCCGGCGACGTCTATATTGACTCTGACGGTTAAGCCCGCACAGGAAAGAGGGAGGGAACACAAAAAAACTTGTCTTTACTTTTTTTTAGAGTTCGGAAAGAGGGAAAAAGAAATTAAATGCTCAAAAGTTCTATAAAAAGTCATTTCTTACTTTTTTTTTGACACAAAATTTTCATTTTTTTTATTCGGCCCAAAATGTGGTTTTAGAGCGTTTTTCCGGTGAGAAAATCAACTATGAGGTCAATTTTTCGATTTGGAAAAAAAAAATTCGACCGAATTTTTTGACCGAAAACTTTCATTTTTTTATTTGGCCCAAATTGTGGTTTTAGACCGTTTTTGGGGTGAAAAGCACGAATATGAGGTCAATTTTCCGATTTAATTTTTTTTCCCCAACTATAGCAAGGGGGGGGGTCATTCCGCACTTCATTGACCGAAAATTTTATTTTTTTTATTTGGCCCAAAATGTAGTTTTAGACTGTTTTTGGTGTGAAAAACACGAATATGAGGCCAATTTTTCGATTTGAAAAAAAAGATTTTTTTTCGACCAACTTTTTTGATCGAATTTTCCCAAATTGTGGTTTTAGTTCGTTTTAGGGGTGAAAAACACGAATATGAGGTCAATTTTTCGATTTGATTTTTTTTTACTATAGCAAAGGGGGGAGGGACTCATCCGCACTTCATTGACCGAAAATTTTAATTTTTTTTATTTGGCCCAAAATGTGGTTTTAGACAGTTTTTGGGGTAAAAAACACGAATACGAGGTCAATTTTTCGATTTGAAAAAAAAAGTTTCGACCGACTTTTTTGACCGAAAATTTTCATTTTTTTTTATTTG
>JAGWEN010001343.1:0-30766 GCA_018703685.1 Orius laevigatus | reverse complement strand
AAAACCATAAACAAGGAAAAAAAAAAAAAAAAAAAAAAAAAAAAAAAAAAAAAACAAAAAACAAAAAAAAAAAAAAAAAAAAAAAAGAAAAAAAAGAAAAAAAAAAAAAAATAAAAAAAAAAAAAAATGGAAAAAAAAACAAAAAAAAAAAAAGAAAAAAAAAAAAAAGTTAAAAAATAAAAATAAATAAAAAAAAAAAGAAAAAAAGGAAAAAGAAAAAAAAAAAAAAAAAAGAAAAAAAAAAAAAAATTAATTTAAATTAAAAAAAAGAAAAAAAAAAAAAAAAAAAAAAAAAAAAAAAAAATAAAAAGAAAATAAAAAAAAGATAAAAAACAAAAAGACCTCTCAAAAATGACAATCCAAAATTTTTTCCTTTCAAAAAAAAAAAAAACCTCAAAATCAAGGTTTTTGTTGTTTTTTTTTTAAGCTTTAAGACTTCTAGGTTTTTTTTAAGAGTGTTTTTTTAATTTTTTTATTAAGAGTTGTGAATTTTTTTTTTTTTTTATTTTTTTTTTTTTTTTGTTTTTTTGGGTTTTTGGTTTTTTTTTTTTTTTTTTTTTTCTAAGGATGTTCTTTTTTTTTTTTTTTGTTTTTTTTTTTTTATTTGTTTTTTTTTTTTTTTTTTTTTTTTTTGTTTTTTTTTTTTTAAGTTTTTTTTTTTTAAGATATTTTAAAGAGCCAAAAAAATTCCTTCCCTTACTCAAATCACAACAATAATGCCTACATATTATATTGATAGCCTCTCGACCACAAAAAGAAAACAAAAAAAAAAAAAAAAAAAAAAAAAAAAAAAAAAAAAAAAGAAAAAAAAGTCCCAAATCAAGTTTCCTAATGAGACAAGTTTTAAGGAGCCAATTTTTTTCAATGTGATTCAACAACATTTTAAAATGTCCCCTTCAAAAATCAAGTTTCTAAGAGAAATAGAGTAGCGAAGAGTTCTAAAGAGCAATTTTGGTCAACACATTGTTTTAAGAACAAAAGTTTTCTTCGAAAGAAAATTCCCCCCCCCCGTGGAAAAAAAAAAACCTCACAAATCAACATTTGCATTTGTATTAATACTTCCATTTTCTATTTTTTTATTTTTAATTTTTAAGAGGAAGAGAATTTTTTCTTACACACACAAAAAAACCATTTTTTTTTGTTTATTTTTAATAGTTAGAGCAGATTTTCGTACAAAACAAACAAAACAAAAAAAAAAAAATCGGACATATTCACATTTTTTAAATTAAGTTAATTAATTAAAATTTTTTTTTTTTTTTAATGAATATTTTTAAATTTTAAAAATTGTTTTATAATTTTTTGTAATGTTTTTTAATTTTTTTTAGTAATTTTTATTAAAACTTTAATTAAAGTTCAAATAACATTGTTGTTATTTGATGGGTTTTTTATTAAATTTTTGTGTTTGTTTTATTTTTTTTAATAATTTTTTATCGTATTTTTAATTTTTAATTTGAATGTTATTTTTTGTGGTTTATTTATTAATGTTTTTGTTTTGTTAATAAATAAAAACTTTTTTTTAAAATATAGGTTTTAAGTTTAATGTGAATTAATTTTTTTTTTTTGAAATTTTTATTTTTAATTTATATTATAAGTTTAATTATTTTTTATTTTGGTTTTTTTTGTGTGTTTTATATTTTTTGTATTAAATTTTGATTGAATTAAGTGTTATTTTTTTTTTTGTTTAATTTTAAAACATGTTTTGAAAATTTTTATTTTTTTTTTATTTTTTTTTTTTTTAGTTTGGGTTGGTGTAGTTTAATTGTAGTTATTTTTATTTATAATGAAAAGTCAAAATTTGTGGTTTTTTTATGTTATTAATGTTATTTTTTTAATTGAACCTTTAAAACCCCTCAAACCCATCAAACTCCCTCAATCAAATTTTTATTTTTTTTTTTTTTTTAAATTTTAAATGATTTTATTTTTTTAATAACCCCCTCAAAACAAAGGTTGTGGTTGTAGTTAATTTTTAATTTAATTTAAAAAATAAAAAAAATTGTTTTTAATTTAACTAATATTTAATTTTTTTATTTTTTAAAAACACCCTTCCCCTCTCCCAAAACAAATCAAAATCAAGTATTAGATTTATTTTTACATTTTTAATTTTTAAATTTATATTTAAATTTTTTTTTATTTTATTTTTTTTTTTTATTTGAAAATTGAAAATAAAAAATAAACATTAATTTAAAGTAATAAATTTTTTTTGTATAAAAAATTTTTTGTTATTTAAAATAGTTTTTTTTTTAATTAATAAAATCTTTTATTTTAAAACCCCCTCAACCTCCAAAATCAAGGGTTGTAATGAGAAAAATTCTTTATCATAAACCTCAAAATCATCGTTTTTTTTTTTTTTGGTCTCACCCTCCCCAAAAACAAATCAAACCCACAAAAAGCCTTAAAAATCAAGGTTTGGGGACGACAAACGACAAAAACAAATTCTTTATCACCAATCAACAATTTCCTCTCAAATCACATCATTTATGACAGGCCCCAACCATTTTTTTCTTCAAAATCAAGTTTCTTATGAATAACAATTATTTTTTTTTCGACAATTATAAAAAACCAGGTTTATGATATTAAGGGGAGGTTGATGTTAACTAGATAAAACCTTTGATGCATATTTTTGATGATAAACTTTAATCAGCTAATTCAAAGCTGTTTTTTATAATTTAAAAAATGCATTTTACTTTGTAAAACCTTGACACCACTTTAAAAACCCGATCATTTATCGGACGAATCATTTTGCCTTGGGTTTTTAAATGTGGTGTGTGATTCTTATGCTGTTTTAAAAATAAAAAAATTTTTTTAAAAAAAATTAACAAAGACCCCTTTTACCTTTTTTTTGATGTAATAAAAAAAAAAATTAATTGTAAAAAAAATTAAATTGTTAAAAAAACAAAAAATAAAAATGAACCCCACTTTCGATGGTCCCCAACCAACCCCAAACAAAACCACACAAAAACACCTTTTTTTGCAGTAATAAAGAAGTTTTTTGGCCAAAAAATGAATGTTATGCACCTTCAACCTTTTTGCTGTAAAAAAATTTACCCTTTGGCTGTTAAAACACTCTTTTGCTGTAACTATAAATTTTCTTTTGGCTGTAAAAACACATTTTTTGCTGTTAAATGAATCTTATTCAGCTATTAAAAATACATTTTTGCAGTAAAATAATGTCCCTTTGCTGTATGAATAAAAATGTTCATTGTGCTGTTAAATGCCTTTTATTTTGCTGTAAAAATTTGACACCCTAAAACCGATTTTTTGCTGTTAAAATGACCTATATGCTGCAAAATTGACACTTTCTAGCTGATTTCCGTAGGGAAGAAGCTATTGAGGTGGTCGTTATAGAGGCTCCCAGGCTTTTTGCTGTAAAAAATTGACCCTTTTTATGTTAAAATGCTGCTCGAAAAAAAAATTGATAAAAAATTGGTGTTAAAGTTAAAAAGGAGGCAAATGTATCGAGAGGGAAATCAGAGTTAACCGTTGATTAGGCGAAGTGGGGTTTTAAGCTTTTGTGGGACGGGTGAGAATCGGGCGGAGCCTTTATCATCTTCAACCACTTGCGTCATGGTGATCGAATTGAATTGTAGGAGGGTTCTCAAAGTGGATTGGCCGTTGGGCGGAGCCTCGGCAGATCCTCGTTTAGGGTCGGGAGGGATTTCACTCCTCCGGTTCAAGCGGTCGCTCAGTGGCCTTTCAGTCCTCCCCGTGTACAGACTTCCGTGCGTTTCCCCTCGTCGACCCAAAACGGACGATTTCAACGAAGTTTTGTTTATTTTGAACCTTTTTTTTTCTGCCGAATAAGTTTCTAAGATTTTGAAAAAGTGGAGATTTTGGACGCGGTGACTGACAAAAGGGTTTGGGAGAGGGACTCTCCCATGACGATACACGATATGACAGCGGGCGTCATGCCTCATCATCTCGCCGCCCGTTCTCGTTTTATGATCACCGATATTCTAGGTGGACCCCCTAAACCTTCGCCGAGCCCGGACCGCCCCCGGGACCTTTCCCTACACTGCCGACAAGCGGACGCCGAATCCGACGGACACGAAAGCGGGACCGACTCAGCAGGAATACCCGCAGACTCTTCCTCCTTAGGATCAAATGGTGAGTCAACGTTCAACATTTTATCAAGTGCTCAGTGTTGTGTATCTCGGTGAGCCATTTTTATATTAGTTTACCATTGTAAGTACTCTATCCATCATAAAACGGTCTTTTTATGCTGTTAACCCTTCATTGCGGTATAAACGTTCTTTTTTGCTGTCAAAAGTGCTGTCAATGTCCTTTTATTCTGGCAAAACGCAATTTTTGCGATTCTTCCTCCCACAATGATTTTGAAAATCCTCAATTTGCTGTAAATGAAATTTTGGCTGACAAAACGGATTGTCCCTTTTTACCGAACAAATGCCGTTTTTGCTGTTAAAACCACTTTTTTGCTGTATGTTCCTTTATGGTACATGCCCTATTGATGACAGAACAGAATATGGATATTTGGCTGTTAAATCGACCAGTTTTTCCTGGCAAAACCGAATTTTTGCAGTTTGACGGCCCCTAGGCTTTGAAAAAAAATTTTTTGCTGTAAACCCCCTTTTGCTGTAAATGCAATTTTGGGTGGCAAGGCGGACTTTTTGCTGCTAAATCTCTTTTTTTGCCGTTTAAACGCAGTTTTTGCTGTTGAAACCACTTTTTTGCTGTATGTACCGTATTGATGTAAATGCAGTAATTTTGCTGTTTTAATCTCCCTTTAAGCTGTGAAAATTCTTTTTTATTTTTTGCTGTAAACGCCCTTTTTGCTGTAAATGAACTTTTGGCTGACAATGGATTTTTTTTGCTGTCAATTGTTAAATCGACAACTTTTGCTAGCAAAACCGGATTTTTGAAGTTTGGCAGCCCCTAGCCTGGGAAATTTTTTGTAAATCCACTATTTTCTGTAAATGCACTTTTGGCTGACAAAAAATTTTTTTTGCTGTTAAATCTCCCTTTTTGCTGTAAATGAAATTTTGGCTGACAATGGATTTTTGCTGTTAATTGTTAAATCGACCACTTTTGCTGGAAAAACCGGATTTTTGAAGTTTGACAGCCCCTAGGCTGTGAAAGTTTCTTTTTTTGCTGTAAACCCACTTTTTGCTGAAAATTCACTTATGACTGACAAAATAATTTTTTTGCTGTTAAATCTCCCTTTTTGCTGTAAATGAAATTTTGGCTGACAATGGATTTTTGCTGTTAATTGTTAAATCGACCACTTTTGCTGGAAAAACCGGATTTTTGAAGTTTGACAGCCCCTAGGCTGTGAAAGTTTCTTTTTTTGCTGTAAACCCACTTTTTTCTGAAAATGCACTTTTGACTGATAAAATAATTTTTTTGCTGTTAAATCTCCCTTTTTGCCGTATTAACGACGTCTTTGCTGTTAAAACCACCTTTTTGCTGGTATACCTACATGGTACATGCCCTTATTGATGTCAAAACGGATTTTCGCTGTTTGATCTCCCTCTAGGGTCCAGGCTCTGAAAATTCTCCTTAGTTTTTGCTGTAAACGCTCATTGTGCTGTAAAACCTCTTTTGCTGTAAATGCACTTTTGGATGACAAAATGGATTTTTGCTGTCAAATCTCCCTTTTTGCCGTATAAAAGCCCATTTTGTGGTTTCAACCTTTTTGCTGTAGGTACCTACATTTACTTATTACATATACCCTTATTCAAACTACATATACGGAATTTTTGGAGTTGACAATTTTTTCCCTGTAAATGCTCTTTTTGCTGTTAAACCACCCTCTATGGCCGAGGCCATGAAAATTCCCTTATTGCTGTACATAAACGCCTTTTTTTGCCATATTAACCCCCCTTTTTGATGTTCATGAATTTTTTGCTGTCAACCTGCCTGTAAAACCGGAAAATGAGGAAATTCGAACAAAATCGGTTGCTGTGGAAACGAATTCATTCCATTCCAAGTATCTGCGTGTCCTACTATGTCCACTGTCTATAAAAATTAAAACTTTTATAAAATAATGCGTCAAAAAACTGCGTAAAATAATGAATAAATTTGCTTTCATACAATAGACCGTAGGGCACCTTCCTTGACATCCACAATTTCAAATTATAATTTAATTATTCTTTTCCTTTTAGGTGTTTTTTAAACTTTTCCCATTTTTAATTAGTAAATCACCGAAATATTCATTATCTCATTGTCAGTATTTATAACATTGATTTACGTTCATGGAAAAAAATGTAAATGCGAAAAATTGGCATAAGGACAAATACTTAATTAGGTAATGTCTTCCCCATTGCATAAAAAATTTAAATGCGGCGATTTATCTCAAATTGGGCTACTTTTGTAAGGCCCAATCCGGCAACCCTGTTATTTGACAAAGTTGGGCTATTGACATTGCTGCCAGTTGGGACGATTTATCGCAAATTGGGCTACTTTTGTAAGGCCCAATCCGGCAACCCTGTTATTTGACAAAGTTGGGCTATTGACAGTGTTACCAGTTTAGGCGATTTATCGGAAATTGGGCTACTTTTGCAAGGCCCAATATGGCAACCCTATTATCTGACAAAGTTGGGCTTTTCACAGTGTTGCCAGTTTAGGCGATCTACAGCAAATTGGGCTACTTTTGGTAAGGCCGAATCTGGCAACCCTTTTATCTGACAAAGTTGGGCTTTTGACGGTGTTGCAGTTTTTCCGATTTATCGCATATTGGGATACTTTTGTAAGGCCCAATCTGGCAACCCTGTTATCTGACGACCTTTGGGCCGATAAACTTGAAATTTTGCACATCTTTAATGTGTTATGAAAAGTTCCATAAAATCGGTTAAATTGGAGCTAGGAAAACGCAGCCAAAGCTGGGTGGAGAAACTCGTAAAATTGGTTAAGTCGTTCTAGGCCACAGATGTAGCAGTTTAGTCTCAATTCTAGAGAGCACTTACTTCAAGTTGATGCATCGACTTGGCTAATTTTCCACCCTCTTGTTTGTAGAAGCCTGTATATAGAGGGGCCCCTCAGGGATTGAGGAGCTTTCCAACCGCTTTATTCAATCTATCCATTCCCCTTTTCTTTCAAATCAAATCCTCCGCAAATAAGAAAAAAAAAGGCCTTTTTTCCTGAAACGTATACACTTTCGTTCGACTCTTTTATCGGCTGGTGGAAGGGAGAGATCCAAATCGGTCCTCTTTTCCCTAAAGTAGATATTTTAGCGTTCCTCTCTAAAAGCGCCCTAAATCGATTTGAGCCCGATACACCCTCCGAACGATACATTTCCTTTTTTTTTTCTTCTTCTCTTTCCACCCTTCCCGTACAAACCTCCCTTTTCTTTTGTCGCATTTTATTGTTCTTATTCTTCTTCTTTTTTCTATTCCGCCTCGACAAAAGCAAGGCTTTTCTCCCTAAATATTGGATCAACTTCCACCCCCTCTCCTCCGAAAGACTTTTAGACAAAACAATACGAAATCTGCCAAGTCAGGGTATGGATACCTTCCTGCAGATGTCAAAAGAAAATGTTATTTTGGCGAAGATAAGAACAGTAAAAAGTAGCCCAGTTTGCTTAAAATCCTTATCTGAAAGCTAAACTGAGATCTCCCAATCTGGCCAACCTGACAGCAATCATTAATAAATAGCCCCAATTGTCACAAATCCACTCTGGCAATAGTGGACTGTAAAATTGGAAAAATTAATCCAAAATAGCAACATATGCATTGTATAAAGTAGCCTAATGTTCAAATCTGGGACTAAAAAATAAAAAGTGGCTAAATCTACAACTGACTGCCAAGTAACCCGATCTGGCAACACTGGAATGTGACAAGTAGACCAACTTGCCATCGAACGACTAGTTAACTAAAATGGCCCATCTTGTCATTCTCCCACCTTGGCAACACTGCAGAGTGAAAAAACGTCGTATATCGCTCAAATTGGCAACACTGCTAAGTTAAAAAGTGGCCCAAATTTCCCAACAACTATTGCCCAATTCATAAACTCTTGACTCATTAGCGATTATTCGCCCAATCTGCCATCGAAGGCACAATTTTCATAAATTGTTCAATTTGGCAACACTGCAAATAACCAAATCTGGGCCCATTATTCAATATCGCCCAATCAGGCATACCTTTGATTTTTTTTCCTTGAACGTTATAAACTTTTTAAGCGTCCCTGCACAGCAATCATCGTTAAAAAGTTGATAAAATCTTTTAATATTCCAAACTAAATAGCCCGGAGATTACGATCGGACAATAAACGAATCCGAAATTCATTAATGGGCAATTTGGGAGTGGAAAATGTCCAACTGGGGGCCGGAAGGACGTTAAAAAATGATAAAAGCCGCTATTTAGCGTCCGGAGAACAATAAGTTCGTTGGACGCCATTTTGAAACATTCAGACGGTTAAGTAAAGGAAACAGTTCCGTTTAAAAACCCGCCCGAAATATTAAAAGTGACGTAACAAGGTTTAAAGAAAAAAGTGAGCCCCCCAGGCATGCCAACCCCCTCGACAATCTAAGAATCTTGATAAGAGGTGTAATTAAATCTGTTTTAAGTCATGCGATCTACGTATTAGAACCGGCGACAAACCACGCCACAGGCTCATTACACACCTAACAATATCTTATAACATTAAATAACACTTACATTCAAATCCATCGAAACAAATCAAAATCGTTAAAGCATTTAACTTTTTATTTAAATTAAAACGACCTTTCATTAAACAATTTTAAGTGAATAATATTAGTCCAGACATTATGCACATTCATGGGGAGGTTAGGGGAAGTGATGGGAAGGTAAGGGAGGTGGTACGCGGTGGGTGGATGCAGGGTTGCCAGATAAGGCCTTACAAAAGTAGCCCAATTTGCGATAAATCATGCTAACTGGCAACACTGTCAAGATTCCAACTTTGTCAGATAACAGAGTTGCCAGATTGGGCCTTACAAAAGTAGCCCCATTTGCGATAAATTTGCCTAACTGGCAACACTGTCAAGAGCCCAACTTTATCAGATAACTGGGTTGTCAGATTGGCTCATATAAAAGTACCCCAATTGGCGATAAATCGCCCAAACTGGCAATACTGTCAAGAGCCCAAAGTCAGATAACAGGGTTGCCAGATTGGACTCATAAAAGTAGCCCAATTGGCGATAAATTGGCCTAACTGGCAACACTGTCAAGAGCCCAACTTTATCAGATAACTGGGTTGCCAGATTGGGCCTTACAAAAGTAGCCCAATTTGCGATAAATCGCCCAAACTGGCAACACCGTCGAAAGCCCAACTTTTTTAGATAACAGGGTTGCCAGATTGGGCCTTAAAAAAGTAGCCCAATTTGAGATAAATCGCCCAAACTGGCAACACCGTCGAAAGCCCAACTTTGCCAGATAACAGGGTTGCCAGATTGGGCCTTACAAATGTAGCCCAATTTGCGATAAATGCCTAATCAGGCAACACTGTCAATAGCCCAACTTTGTCAGAAAACAGGGTTGCCAGATTGAGCCTTACAAAAGTAGCCCAATTTGCGATAAATCGTCCCAACTGGCAGCAATATCAATAGCCCAACTTTGTCAAATAACAGGGTTGCCGGATTGGGCCTTACAAAAGTAGCTAAATTTGCGATAAATCCCCCAAACTGGCAACACTGTCAAAAGCCCAACTTTGTCAGATAACAGGGTTGCCAGATTGGGCCTTAAAAAAGTAGCCCAATTTGAGATAAATCGCCCAAACTGGCAACACCGTCGAAAGCCCAACTATGCCAGATAACAGGTTTGCCAGATTGGGCCTTACAAAAGTAGCCCAATTTGAGATAAATCGCCCAAACTGGCAACACCATCGAAAGCCCAACTTTGCCAGATAACAGGGTTGCCAGATTGGGCCTTACAAATGTAGCCCAATTCGAGATAGATCGCCTAATCAGGCAACACTGTCAAGAGCCCAACTTTGTCAAATAACAGGGTTGCCAAATTGAGCCTTACAAAAGTAGCCCAATTTGCGATAAATCGTCCCAACTGGCAGCAATATCAATAGCCCAACTTTGTCAAATAACAGGGTTGCCGGATTGGGCCTTACAAAAGTAGCCAAATTTGCGATAAATCGCCCAAACTGGCAACACTGTCAAAAGCCCAACTTTCTCAGATAACAGGGTTGCCAGATTGGGCCTTAAAAAAGTAGCCCAATTTGAGATAAATCGCCCAAACTGGCAACACCGTCGAAAGCCCAACTATGCCAGATAACAGGTTTGCCAGATTGGGCCTTACAAATGTAGCCCAATTCGCGATAAATCGCCTAATCAGGCAACACTGTCAAGAGCCCAACTTTGTCAAATAACAGGGTTGCCAAATTGGGCCTTAAAAAATTAGCCCAATTCGCGACAAATCGCCCAAACTGGCAACATCGTCAAGAGCCCAACTTTGTCACATAATAGGGTTGCCAAAGCCTTACAAAAGTAGCCCAATCTTCGTTTGCCTACTACCTACTTTTAAAAAATTGCCAATTTCTGCATTTTCTTGTTATTTAGTGCTCAATACGCAAATGATCCTGATCCAATTCAAGCCCTTTTCACTGATACTTAACTCCTGATATAACAATGGAGACGAAAATAAGAAATAAAACCTTTTCTATTATACAAGGGCGTTGAAAGGAAGGAATTAATTTAGCGTCTGTCGTGTCGAGGGGTAAGGATCTAGTCGAAACTTTGTCGAGAGGTTTTATTCATAACACCCCCCCCCCTACCCTTTTCCACACTCCCTCCCGTTTATCCCTTCACATGAAAATAAATGATTGTTATGATTAATTGAATAGGTAACCCCCGTAAATCCGCTTTACGAGTTGCAAGTCACCCTTTAATTGAACCGTTCGCACAGAAAATCTTTTTTTTTTTTCTTTCTTTTCCTATCCCACTGTCCATCTGTTCATTTTCATGTCGATTTCTATCAAAAAATGCCCTCTAAGTGAAAAGAGCCATCTATTATCGGAATACTTTTAACCTAAAAGCACACGAAAAATAAAAAATGAGTGAGTTGAAGTGTAGTTTTTATTATTTTATGAAATCACGCGATTTCCTGGGGTGTTATGTTGTAAAAAAACCTTTTTTTTTATAATAACGACATCCGGGTAATTGTTGAATAAAGGTTATTGTTTTATAAGATAATTGTTTAATTGTCAAACTTAAAGTGAAGATTTTTTTATTTAAATTTCTTTTATTGTTAGTTTTTGGATGTTTTTTTGGTGGTAAGGGGTTGACAAGAAGCCATTCCGTCGGGGGATGAAGGGTAACCAATGGTAACGACGCTTGCGCTTTTGAAATGATCGCACCTACGATGGGGGTTAATCTTTTCTTTGAATTGAGGTCCTCACAATCAAAGCGTGAAGATAAATGCGACAGAATCCATTAAAAGCCTTACCCCACCTCCTACAAACGGAATCCGTTTTGGAAAATTAATTCTCTTCTAATTTACTCGAAAGTTCATTGTCAAATCTGTTGGACTGAGCTGGTTAAAGTTTAAAATTGAGCATAAAATGGGATGTTATGGATGGAAAGGAAGAAAGGGCATGTGGTGTGCATGTAAGCGTAACGAGGTGACGTGGTTTTGTCTTGTAATTGTTGTTTTTCCCTCCCCCTTACGTTTTTTTTTTATTGGACACGATTAATCCGGACGGGGTCTAACCGAGCGATCAAACTACTCGGTTATTTATCGCCATAAATCGTAATGAAGTGGGCGGTTAAATGTCAGGAAGGCCTTGAATAAAATATAAATGCGAGAAAGTTAATTTCTTGTCTTTTTTAAATGTTTGCAGGACATAAAGACGACGAAGGGCGGTGTCAGGGGAGCGGGCTGACGAAAAAGCAGCGGAAAGCGAGGACGGCATTTACCGACCACCAGCTTCAGACGCTGGAGAAAAGTTTCGAAAGACAAAAATACCTCAGCGTCCAGGACAGGATGGAACTGGCCGCGAAACTTAGCCTTAGTGATACCCAGGTCAAAACCTGGTACCAAAATAGAAGGTAAGCTTTCACCTTTATCATCTAAATTATAGTTACATGCGTAATTTTTAATACAAATCATTGAGATAAAGTAGGCCCAATATTGGGTACCTTTGGTCTTAGATATGGCCTAGTATCGCAACTCAAAACGTAGTGCTTTTGAGTGAAATAGGTACTTTTGAATGAAAAAGGTAGTTTTGAATGAAAAAGGTAGTTTTGAATGAAAAACGTACTTTTGAGTGATAAGGTACTTTTGAATGAAAAAGGTACTTTTGAATGAAAAAAGTACTTTTGAATGAAAAAAGTACTTTTGAATGAAAAACGTACTTTTAAGTGAAAAAAAGGTACTTTTAAGTGAAAAAAAAGGTACTTTTAAGTGAAAAAAAGGTACTTTTAAGTGAAAAAAGGTACTTTTAAGTGAAAAAAGGTACTTTTAAGTGAAAAAAAGGTACTTTTGAATAAAAAAGGTACTTTTGAGTGGAAAAGAGACTTTGATTGAAAAAAGGTATTTTTGAATGAAAAAGGAACTTTTGAATAAAAAAGGTACTTTTGAATGAAAAAGGTACTTTTAAGTGAAAAAAAGGTACTTTTGAATAAAAAAGGTACTTTTGAGTGAAAAAGAGACTTTGATTGAAAAAAGGTACTTTTGAATAAAAAAGGTACTTTTGAATGAAAAAGGTACTTTTGAGTGAAAAAGGTATCATTTGAATAAAAATACTTTTGAGTGATAAGGTACTTTTGAATGAAAAAAGGTACTTTTGAGTGAAAAAGGTATCATTTGAATTAAAAAAAGTACTTTTGAATGAAAAACGCACTTTTGAATGAAAAAGGTACTTTGAATGAAAAAAGGTACTTTTGAATGAAAAAAGGTATCATTTGAATGAAAAAGGTACTTTTGAGTGAAAAAGGTACTTTTGAATAAAATAGTTACTTTGAATGAAAAAAGTTAGGTAGGTACTTTTGAATGAAAAAGGAACTTTTTATTTAATTCAGAATTCATAATATTTGCATTGAAATGTTTCCAGTACTTTTCTAAGTAAACAAAATGATGAAAAAAGAAACAAAATATCGACTTAAAAGTCTATTAGTAAGCAAAATCCGTTAATTTAGTCAGGTTATCCAATTTTGTGAAAATAACGGTGCGTTAAACAACCCCCCCTTGAATAAATAAATAAAAAAAGATTAGCAATTTGTATGTTAAACGGTAAAAGGTGTGAATTGATGGATAATGGGGGTGAAATTTTCCAGCATAATTTTTTGTGTACGGGGAGGTCGTCGGAGGTGTTTCGGGACGTAATGAAGGCAGAAATTTCGTTGATGGAAAGGGGTGGGGAGGATGATTTGGTCGGAAAGGGTGAGAGTGCTTGCGTGCCCAGGAAATGCATGCAAATAGACACCATGTCTAAGCCACATCAGCATACAGAAAGCTTCCACCCCTCGCTTGATTTACACACATTAATTGTCCGCTTCAGAAGCCCATCCCCTCCAACCCCTTTTATCATAACAACCCCTTCACGATCTCCAATCGGGTTTAGCTGCTTATAAAGGGGACGATTTGAAAAAATTAAAAGAGAAAAAAAAAGCAGAAGATACAATGGCGACAGATGCTTTGATTTACAATAGGATATTCATTCCCAATTCAGATGTTACCACTGACGATTATATTTTATTCCAACTTCTGATCGCTTTATCATCTCAACTTTTCTACTGAGAGCCATTCCATTATTCAAATTTTTTTAAAGTTATTTGTACCACTCGATAAATCTCGAAAACTTTTTATTTTCTTTAAGTTTTGCCATGTCCTAGGGTTCTTGAGCATAGGTAGACTTCATAAGGACCACAAAATTAATTTAGTATACCTATACGCAATTTTATTATTGATTCGCATGGTAAACAGTCCTAGAAATTCAATGGTTTCAATTAAAAAATTCTAGGATAAATATTTTTCGAGATATCGCATGAAAACAACCGAAAAAAAATTGTCTCCAAGACCCTAATAGACACTCTTTCTACGATTTTGAGAACGTTTTTTCCCCAACGCCTTTTATGGGGAAAAAAGAAAGGACCATTATCCAACTCATTTCATAATTTCGTAATAAAGACCCTGGAGATTTCCAAAGTGTCTCCTCAAAAAATTGATATGGCACATACAAAAGGCCTTTTGGGAAAAAAAAATTTTTTTGTACAAAAAAGATGGAAAATTAATAAACTTGTTGACTCAAGTTTTACAATGTAGCCTCGGGGAGGGCCATTGTCGATGGGACAATGGTGGCGCCACGTTTTCAACCCGACTCCTAATAATTCCAGCTTCATTACCCAGTTATTACCCTTGCATCATTGTCCCCTTGGACGGAAAAAAAACTCCATTTTCTAAATATGGTGTGAGAAGAAAAAAAAAGTATAGGTTTTTAAAATTTTTTTGGAGTGGAAGATTGTGACTAATTGATGAAGAGGGGTCTGTGGCACGTTCCCGAGAGATTAGTCACATGGGTTTTCTTAAAAGTAAGTTCACCGCGGCGTGACATCTTTCGGCACTCAATAAAATTAATCAAAAACTAATTTTAAAAGGGCTTTAACTCAGTTTTTTTATCCAGATTCTTGTAACTGTATCAACAAAGGGAATCGGGTTCAGGTATTGGCATCAAAATGTACTTTTTCATTCAAAAGTACCATTTTCATTCAAAAGTACCATTTTCATTCAAAAGTACCATTTTCAGTCAAAAGTACCTTTTTCGTTCAAAAGTACCATTTTCAGTAGAAAGTTCCTTTTTCGTTGAAAAGTACCTCTTTTCGTTCAAAAGTACCATTTCCAGTCAAAAGTACCTTTTTCGTTCAAAAGTACCTTTTTCGTTCAAAAGTACTTTTTTTCGTTGAAAAGTACCTCATCCACTCTAAAATAGGTACCTTTTCCATTAAAAAGTGGGTACGATACCTTTCATTCCTCCTCAAATGAGGTACCTTTTCATTCAAAAGTACCTTTTTCATTCAAAAGTACCTTTTTCATTCAAAACTAGGTACGATACCTTTCATTCCTCCTCAAATAAGGTACCTTTTCATTCAAAAGTACCTTTTTCATTCAAAACTAGGTACGATACCTTTCATTCCTCCTCAAATAAGGTACCTTTTCATTCAAAAGTACCTTTTTCATTCAAAAGTAGGTACCTTTTTCATTCAAAAGTAGGTACCTTTTTCATTCAAAAGTAGGTACCTTTTTCATTCAAAAGTAGGTACCTTTTTCATTCAAAAGTAGGTACCTTTTTCATTCAAAAGTAGGTACCTTTTTCATTCAAAAGTAGGTACCTTTTTCATTCAAAAGTAGGTACCTTTTTCATTCAAAAGTAGGTACCTTTTTCATTCAAAAGTAGGTACCTTTTTCATTCAAAAGTAGGTACCTTTTTCATTCAAAAGTAGGTACCTTTTTCATTCAAAAGTAGGTACCTTTTTCATTCAAAAGTAGGTACCTTTTTCATTCAAAAGTAGGTACCTTTTTCATTCAAAAGTAGGTACCTTTTTCATTCAAAAGTAGGTACCTTTTTCATTCAAAAGTAGGTACCTTTTTCATTCAAAAGTAGGTACCTTTTTCATTCAAAGGTACCTTTTTTCGTTGAAAAGTACCTCATCCACTCTAAAATAGGACCTTTTCCATTAAAAAATGGGTACGATACCTTTCATTCCTCCTCAAATAAGGTACCTTTTCATTCAAAAGTACCTTTTCATTCAAAAGTACCTTTTCATTCAAAAGTACCTTTTCATTCAAAAGTACCTTTTCATTCAAAAGTACCTTTTCATTCAAAAGTACCTTTTCATTCAAAAGTACCTTTTCATTCAAAAGTACCTTTTCATTCAAAATTAGGTACCTTTTTCATTCAAAAGTAGGTACCTTTTCCATTAAAAATTAGGTACGATACCTTTCATTTCTCCTCAAATAAGTTACCTTTTCATTCAAAAGTACCTTTTTCATTCAATAGTACCTTTTTCATTCAAATTTACCTTTTTCATTCAAATTTATCTTTTTCATTCAAAAGTAGGTACCTTTTTCATTTAAAAGTAGGTACCTTTTTCATTCAAAAGTACCTTTTCATTGAAAAGTAGGTACCATTTTATTCAAAAGTAGGTACCTTTTTCATTCAAAATTAGGTAGGTACCTTTTTCATTCAAAAGTAGGTACCTTTTTCATTCAAAAGTTGGTACCTTTTTCATTCAAAAGTACCTTTTTCATTCAAAGGTAATTTTGAATATGAAAAACATATTCAAAAGTACCCTTTTCCATCCCAAAGTACTTTTTTTTTACACCAAAGTAGGTACCTTTTTCACTATTTCGACTTAAGATGAAATAAAATAACCTTTTTTCACTCATAAGTAAGGTGAATATTATGAAAGAGGGGAAAAATGGCGAAAAAAAAAATCAGAATCTTCCGTTATTCGTTCGTTCCCCCTTCGTGTTTGAAAAAAGACTTCAAACGTCGGATTAGAGCTGCGTTTTTAATGGTTCTTTTCTGCTCTGTAGATTCTTAAAAGGCTTCCTTATCAAAACGATCAGTAAACACAACAATAACCTTTTTCCCACACTTGGAGAAATCCTCAGAAAAGGTTATTATTTTCTATAAGAATAAAAACTCATTAATCTAAATTACGTCGAAGATAGTTCGTCTGAAAGTGTAGCGGGGAAAATCCTATAAATCTCCGTTCCCTCTATTAATATCAAAAAAGGCGGCAGTTAAAATTAACCGCAACCCCCTAATCACACGGGCCACTGGCTTAGAAAGAAGCCCTCGAAAGCCTTCCCCTTCGAAGACGAGAGGCCACTTAATTTCATTTCTATTCCCACTCATAAAAGTCACTTTGGTAAAACCAACATTTTTAATTTATTGCATCACACTGATTAGAATTGAAAAGAGAGAAAGAGAAAAAACCGGTTTTAGACAATATAGAGACATTTGTATCTGTTACGAGGTTTTTTTTGTTCGGTGACTCAATGGGGTATGTGAGACAAATTATCAGGGGGTGCCATGTACACTTCAGACAATGGGAGCTGTAGATATTAATTTTACGAGTTGTTTTTCCTTTTTATGATTTTTAAAAAAGTGGGGGCTTCCTTGGACCAAATTCGAAAAGTGAGATCGTTGTTTTATTTGTAAAAATCGATCTAAAAGGGGTAAGAAAAAAAGGAATGAGCCTCAGGCGGGGGATTTCACGGCAATCCCGCCTTTTTTCATTCAGGGACGAAGGTTTAAAAGCGTGACGGGTGGATTAACCAAGGAGTAGAGTAATGAACCTGGCGGCCCGATGAAAAAATTACTTCTGGCGGGAATGACATGCCGGATTACACCAGAAGCAAGATTATAATCGACATTATTTTAAAAAAAAATCGTTTTTCTTGAAGATTGCTAGATTTTGACCCTTTTAAGGGGGATCCGACATCAAAATTCTACCAAGTGTGCGAGAGAGAGGGAAGATGCCCAAAAGTAGTTTCCTCGTTTTGGGCACTAAAAATGGTCGGAAATTTTTTTATGAAAAGCGCGTTCTCATTCTTTTGGAAAACTACGTACTGTTTAGGGGGCAGTTTTTCCGGAAAAATTTTCCTCGGGAAAATAGAAAATCCAATTTTCCACCAAAACAAAAATTTTGAAAAAACAGGTAGTCATCTTGTAGGTTTTGACGAGCTGATTTCAAATATGCTAATATTAAGAAGATCGGATGAATAGATTCGTCGGTACGAGATTTTTAAGGATTAGATGGTGCGGGGAAGGGGAGTTATATTTTGGGGAAGTAAAGATGACACATCATTCTTACTCCTTCAAGGTCATCGAACTTTTCAAACGGCTTAATTTTTTTTTCTCTCTATTTTGAGATTGTTAGGTTGATTTTTTTTTCCATTTCATAATATTTAGTCAAAACCACAAAAGACTCATGATTTTTTTTTTTCCAATATTCCCCAAAAATTTAGTTTTTCTTTTCTTTCTGAACATATTTTAAGGCTGTTTTTCACCTAAAACCTTAAAATCGACATTTTAAAAGCCAAATTATCGTCCAAAAACCTCAAAATCAACATTTGTAAAGCCCAATTTTCGTCCAAAAACCTCAAAATCAAAGTTTAAAGAGCCTTTTTTGGTACAAAATCTCAATATCAAGGTTTTAACAGCCCAATTTTCAACAAAAATCTCAATATCAACATTTGTAATGCCCAATTTTTGTCCAAAATCCTCAAAAGCAAAGTTTTAAGAGCCATATTTTCGTCAAAAAACTCAAAATCAACAATTCTAATTTGGAGTAGATTTCAGAAAATTTTATAAAAACAAAACTAAAGATTATTAAATTTGCTACAAATTTGATCTACTAAGATTTTTTGTAGGACCAAACGTTTCTGATCTACGAGGCGACAAAAACGCTGGATTTTCGATTTTTACCGATGAAAAAGTCAGATTTTAGAAAAGTCAGTCTGCAAAGGATAAAAATTTAAAATTACAGAATGATAACATTGTAGAAAATAAAGCAGGCAAATGGTTTCTTGAAATAAAAACCGGTTTGAAGAATCCTGACCTTGACAAAGGGAAAATTTATCTTTTCTCCCCGCCCCCCTCATTGAACTCCCCGGAACCCCGCAGCATCTAAGCTTTAAAAATCTCGTACCGACGAATCTATCCATCCGATCGTCTTAATATTAGCATATTTGGAATCAGCTCGTCAAAACCTACAAGATGACTACCTGTTTTTTTAAAAATAAAGTTTTGGTGGAAAATTGCATTTCCTATTTTTCCGAGGAAAAATTTTCCGGGAAAACCGCTTTCTAAACAGTGCGTAGTTTTCCGAAAGAATGAGAACGCTCTTTTCAAAAAAAATTTCCGACCATTTTAGTGCCCAAAACGAGGAAACTAATTTTGGGGGTGATAGTGCTGCAATCTCTTGAATGAGGAACAAACAATTCTGATGGGAGAATCCCCCTTAAGTTAGGAGTTTAATAGTCTTAAATTCGATTATGGTTAGTTATTTGCCTTTACTATATGGAACTTGATTTGGATGATCTTATTGTGTTATATTTGGACACTTTTTAGCTTGGTAGGCATAGGAAGTTGGTATCTTTTAAAAAAAATATTTGTCTTTTTAAAGTAATTTGTCATCGTATCCATTAAAAAGGAGATAAACTGAATTAAGTTGTACTAGTATTTGATTTTAGTTGTATTTAAATAACCGATTATGATGGATTGTTACAGGACAAAATGGAAAAGGCAGACGGCCGTGGGTTTGGAGATCTTAGCGGAATCGAATAATTTAATGGCGTTTCAAAGGCTTTACGGTGGTCCTCCGTATGGAGTGTGGCCTTACCCTGGAGGAGGAGCGCCGCCCGCGGACCTCTACTACCGGCAAGCGGCGGCTGCGGCGGCGGCGGCAGCGACAGCGGCGACACTCCAGAAACCCCTCGCTTACAGACTTTACCCGGGTGTGGCGGGTCCGAGTTCCGCCCTACCGCCCGGCGCGATCCCTCCCCTCTCCTCTTACTACCAGCCGCCGCCTCCTAGATCGCCCACGCCCCCTCCATCGCCTCCCGACAGCCGGCCCGACTCCGTCGACGTCGAAGAATCCGCTCCAGACTCACCACAAATCCAAGTTTAGTGAAAATTCCCAAAAAAACATTTTTATTTTTTTGTGTGCCAACAGTTTTATCATTTTATCACCTTTTGTAATTTATTTCCTGCACTTAAATAGCCTTAGATGTGTACAGACACTCCCCAAATATATTTAAAACCGCTTTTTTAATTTTGGTTCTAAACACGATCAAAAACGAAAAGGATCTTTAAAAACGTCACTACTCAAATGACGTCACCACAGTTCCCAAGGAGCTGCTCCTTTAAATCGTTTTCAATTTGTGATTATTGTATAATTTGTAAATAAAAAACTATTATCTGTCCGAATAATCCATAAGAAGCCAGGGTACACGCTTTTTGAGTGATGGCAGTATTATTAGTATTTAAGTGTTCGAAAATACGTGTATACCTTAGCCAAGCTTTGTATATATTTTATGTACTTAACCCATTGTCGATAAAAAAAAAAATATTATTTAAGAATAAAATAATTTAAAGAAAAATTATATAACATAAATGTGTAGTATTTATCAATATTCTTCTCCTGTACTCTTGTATATAGTAGATGGCTGTAATTATTGTTTTATTAAAAAAAAAAAGTTAGTAAGAATATCTTTTTTGTCTCCTTATATGGTCTGCGTGGCCCAGTTGTAGCGTGATTTTCGCTTTTTAAAAACCAAGGCCCATAATGGAATGAAACGATTAGTTCAGAGGAAGACACAAGGCTAGATTTTTATCGGCAATTAAGGCACAAAAGGATGATTCAATTATTGGTAGATTAAAAAATAATTTTTATTTTTTCACTTGAGTTAATTCATTAATTAAGGAACAAAATCATTGTAAAAATTTTTTTTTCTTCTTTATCGTTCATTAATGGTGTAATTTTTCTTGTTTTAATTACATGCAAATCATCCACTTCCTGACGGTTTTGAGACACGATACGTTTTATCGCCGAATAAATAATTTAGGTAGCAAGTTTTAATTTTTAGCGGAATAAAAAGGTCCTAATTAACCTTGCTAAAAATCGAGCGAAATGCTCTACAGACAGAAAAGGGCTTTAGGATCGAAAAATAAAGGATTCGCTTAAAAGCTATGGCATAAAGCTTTCCGAAAAGTTGTCAAGAAAAATAGGTCACCTACTCGTAAAACGGGTAGATCTTCCCGTATCCGTACTCGTAAAACGGGTAGATCTTCCCGTATCCGTACTCGTAAAACGGGTAGATCTTCCCGTATCCGTACTCGTAAAACGGGTAGATCTTCCCGTATCCGTACTCGTAAAACGGGTAGATCTTCCCGTATCCGTACTCGTAAAACGGGTAGATCTTCCCGTATCCGTACTCGTAAAACTGGTAGATCTTTCCGTATCCGTAATCCTAAAACAGATAGATCTTTCCGTATCCGTAATCCTAAAATAGGTAGATCTCTCCGTATCCGTAATCCTAAAACAGGTAGATCGTCCCTTATCCGTACTCCTGAAAGTTGAAACAGGTAGATCTTTCCGTATCCGTACTCGTAAAACGGGTAGATCTTCCCGTATCCGTACTCGTAAAACTGGTAGATCTTCCTGTATCTTTACTCGTAAAACGGGTAGATCTTCCCGTATCCGTACTCGTAAAACTGGTGGATCTTCCTGTATCTTTACTCGTAAAACGGGTAGATCTTCCCATATCCGTACTCGTGAAACGGGTAGATCTTTTCGTATCCGTAATCCTAAAACAGATAGATCTTTCAGTATCCGTAATCCTAAAATAGGAAGATCTTCCCGCATCCGTTCTCGTAAAAAAAAAAAAAAAAAAATAAAAATAAAAAATAAAAAAAAAGAAAAAAAAAAAGAAAGAAAGAAAAAAGGTAGATCTTTCCGTATCCGTAATCCTAAAATAGGTAGATCTCTCCGTATCCGTAATCCTAAAACAGGTAGATCGTCCCTTATCCGTACTCCTAAAAGTTGAAACAGGTAGATCTTTCCGTATCCGTACTCGTAAAACGGGTAGATCTTCCCGTATCCGTACTCGTAAAACTGGTAGATCTTCCTGTATCTTTACTCGTAAAACGGGTAGATCTTCCCATATCCGTACTCGTGAAACTGGTAGATCTCTCCGTATCCGTTTTTGTAAAACGGGTAGATCTTTCCGTATCCGTACTCGGAAAACAGATAGATCTTCCCGCATCCCGCGTGAAACTGGTAAAAGAAAAAACGGTTATTTTTTAATCAAGAACGAGAAATTAATGGATTGGAAAAGACGTTATATTTACAAAAGCTTATAATTTCAATTGGATTCACACGTTCTCTCAGAGAAAACTGACCGAGATACCGTTTATCGTACAAAGACATTTACATTTTATAATGATGATCGTGAAATGAAATGATTTCCGTTTCTTGCTTTCACTCTGGCAATTAAAACATGACGGGGGGGTCCTTTTTTTTGTACATTTTCGACGCCTCGGGGCGCCATCTGGCATAAACGGTTCGTTTCCCTCCACCCCTAGTTATGTAAATAGTGTCGACACCTTGGAAATCGCCCCATTGAAAAAATTTCGAAAAATTTTTAATTCGATCTTTTAGTGTAAACAGAGAGAATGTGGGGCCCACCGTTTTGTGGCCAGAAAAACCACCGAGACGGTAACAGTTAATAGCACCTTCCGCTTTCCGCCGGAAGGGACCCTTTCACACACACACGGAGATACCCGAAAAGCCGCTATTAAATTAGCTCATGTTCCTCATTTTTAGACTCTTTAAACATTTTTTTTATGTTTGTCCAGGTGTCGGGCGATTTTGAACGGAAACAACGGCCGACTTTAGTTCAATACGATATAACAAAAGGGCGTAAATTAAATTAAATCAATACATCCTGTTACATCCTTTGTGGCTTTTATAGGAAGTATAGAATTAAAGCGAACTTTACCGAAATTCGCTTTAAAAACATAATAAACTAGCTAACTCTCCACATTATTCCCTTGATTTTTTTTTTCAACGATTGGGGTCCCTCAAGGTCCGGATATAAGCCCATTGATATCCATAACCTGTTGGTGAATCGTATCAAATAAATCACCAATGACGAGGTGAAAGTCCCGATGACGTCGATTATTTTGTTTTTGCTCCGACTAAGCCTTAGTAATGGGGTTGAACCAGTTTTTTTTTTCTTTCGCTTTTTGTAATTAATACCACTTACAACGAAGCAGATAGCATTAACTTACTGCATTAAACACTTAGTCTAATCCTTGAAGGAACTCGATCCCACCCCAATTAACCGTTAATATACTATCTTAATGTAAACTAGTCCCTCCTTCTAATATATCAGCGGCCACCCTCGAACAAATCTCGAAGAAAAAAGTTGTGAAAAAATTGTTCGTCGGATTGGCGTAAACGAGCGGTCGTTAGGTCGGCGTCCCTTTGAACAATCACTACTGTTTTTACGCCTTCTCGCTAAATCGTTAAGTTTTAAACGTTTTGATTTCGAATTCGGTCGGTTGTGGTGATGGGGGGAAAGCTCCGGGTTTAATTTTGAAGTTTAATGGGCGTCAGCACGATGGAAACTGTTTTCAAAGTGAAAATTAAAACGGACAATCAACGCCCGTCCTCGCGTTTTCGCTCTAAAATGTAAATTTGTTCAAAATAGTGGAATAGTATGAAAAGTGAAAACCGTTTACGGGTAAACAACATGATCGGTTCAATTGGAATTTGCTTTTAAAGACTTCAGATGCTCTTGTCTTGTTGACATAAGTTCAAAATCTGGCTGAGAAAGGTCTTTACTTGTCAAAAGGGGTCAAATTTGGGCTTGAAAATGTCTTCCATTGTCAAAATTGGTCATACTCAGGCAGAAAGGGTCTTATCTTATTGAAAATGGTTCAAAATCTGGCTGAGAAGGGTCTTTCCTTGTCAAAAAGATTCAAAATCAGGCTAGAAAGGGTCTTTTCTTGTCAAAATTAGTCAAAATCATGAAGAAAGGGTCTTATATTGTTGACAAAGGTTCAAAATCTGGCTGAGAAGGGTCTTTTCTTGTCAAAAAGATTCAAAATCAGGCTGGAAAGGGTCTTAACTTTTCAGCAAGAAAAGGTACCTACTTTTCAGCAAGAAAAGGTACCTACTTTTCAGCAAGAAAAGGTACCTACTTTTCAACAAAAAAATATACTTTTCAATTAAAAAAAAAAACAATAGCCTACTTTCCTACGGAAATCCGCTAAGAAGAGGTACTTTTCAACAAAAAAGGTACTTTTCAACAAAAAAGGTACTTTTCAACAAAAAAGGTACTTTTCAACAAAAAAGGTACTTTTCAACAAAAAAGGTACTTTTCAACAAAAAAGGTACTTTTCAACAAAAAAGGTACTTTTCAACAAAAAAGGTACTTTTCAACAAAAAAGGTACTTTTCAACAAAAAAGGTACTTTTCAACAAAAAAGGTACTTTTCAACAAAAAAGGTACTTTTCAACAAAAAGGTACTTTTTCAACAAAAAGGTACTTTCAACAAAAAAGGTACTTTTCAACAAAAAAGGTACTTTTCACACAAAAAAGGTACTTTTCAACAAAAAAGGTACTTTTCAACAAAAAAGGTGCTTTTCAACAAAAAAAAAAAAAAAAAGGTGCTTTTCAGCAAAAAAGGTACTTTTCAACAAAAAAAGGTACTTTCAACAAAATAAGGTACTTTTCAACAAAAAAGGTACTTTTCAACAAAAAAGGTGCTTTTCAACAAAAAAGGTGCTTTTCAGCAAAAAAGGTACTTTTCAACAAAAAAGGTACTTTTCAACAAAAAAGGTACTTTTCAACAAAAAAGGTACTTTTCAACAAAAAAGGTACTTTTCAACAAAAAAGGTACTTTTCAACAAAAAAGGTACTTTTCAACAAAAAAGGTACTTTTCAACAAAAAAGGTACTTTTCAACAAAAAAGGTACTTTTCAACAAAAAGGTACTTTTCAACAAAAAGGTACTTTTCAACAAAAAGGTACTTTTCAACAAAAAAGGTACTTTTCAACAAAAAAGGTACTTTTCAACAAAAAGGTACTTTTCAACAAAAAAAGGTACTTTTCAACAAAAAAGGTACTTTTCAACAAAAAAGGTACTTTTCAACAAAAAAGGTACTTTTCAACAAAAAAGGTACTTTTCAACAAAAAAGGTACTTTTCAACAAAAAAGGTACTTTTCAACAAAAAAAGGTACTTTTCAACAAAAAAGGTACTTTTCAACAAAAAAGGTACTTTTCAACAAAAAAGGTACTTTTCAACAAAAAAGGTACTTTTCAACAAAAAAGGTACTTTTCAACAAAAAAGGTACTTTTCAAAAAAAAAGGTACTTTTCAACAAAAAAGGTACTTTTCAACAAAAAAGGTACTTTTCAACAAAAAAAAAGGTACTTTTCAACAAAAAAAGGTACTTTTCAACAAAAAAAGGTATTTTTCAACAAAAAAGGTACTTTTCAACAAAAAAGGTACTTTTCAACAAAAGGGTACTTTTGAACAAAAAAAAAAGGTAGGTACTTCTCAACAAAAAAAAAGTACTTTTCAATAATAATAAAAAAGGTACTTTTCAACAAAAGGAACCTACTTTTCAACAAAAAAGGTACTTTTCAATAAATAAATAAAAAAGGTACTTTTCAACGAAAAAAGGAACCTACTTTTTAACAAAAAAAGGAACCTACTTTTTAACAAAAAAAGGAACCTACTTTTTAACAAAAAGAAGAGTACTTTGCAATACAAAAAAAGGTATTTTTGAACAAAAAAAAAGTCCTTTTTAACCAAAAAAATGAAAGTATTTTAAAACCAAAATAACTAAAAGAGGTACTTTTTAACATACCTACTTTTAACGAAAAAAGGTGCTTACTTTTTAACAAAAAATAGGAACTTTTTCACCAAAAATGAATTCTGCAAGTCTTCAACCAAAAAGCATTCTGGTGTTTTTATGACGAACAAACTTCGATATGAAAAAGTTAACGCTTTTCGGATGCTGCGTCACCACATTTTTTATTTACATAATTTTCATTTTAACGGTTTAATTTAGATGACGGTTGCGAAAAAGTGAGTCAATCTATTACGAAGTCATTAGATGACAAAATTTTTTTACAGTTCACGTCTTGATTTAAAAACCTCGACAGGTAAACGTTTTAGATGGAAATAATTTCCAACATCCAGACACAAAGGACACTTTTTCCTTCAAAAGAGTTGGATATAATTTGATTTGGACCTCAATGCCTCTAATAAATAGACTAATGATTGAAAATTGCCTTCCCCCCTACGTCCATTCCTTTTTTTATCCCGTCCTTTTTCCCATCCCTATTCTTTTTACTGTGTCTAATGGGGTTGGAAGGATGTCATTTGTGTTGTTCCTTTATCCCTACCGTAGGCTACGCTATAATCTGACTTTTACCAAGGATTCCACTTACCCAGGCACGTTCTTAACGTAACAGATGCCTTTAAAGTTTTTTTTCTAGGATTAATAGTTCGATTGCAGAATTTTCGGAGGCTGAGGTTGTCGCCGGTCATTGAGAAAATTGCGTCTGGAGCCTCCCTTGGCAAATCAACACCATTCATAAAATGCTATTTTATACCTAAGGCTGCTTTTTTTATGTTTTCGTTTCTTTTCGTGAGACACGCTCGCTTCTGGAATTACACAAAATATGAGAATGGGCGTCATTCAGTAGCCATTTGGTTCTTTAACATGCTATTTATTTTTGCCTCGTTCTCACAAGATTTTTAAGGGTAGATTTCTTTCAGAAAATCTACCTATTGCAATGGGGGCAGTAGTCTCAGATTCAAAAATTTTTGTGATAGGTTTTCATTTCAGACCCCCTGGACCCCCAAACCACCCTCAACTCAAAAGTTTATATATATATATATATGTATATATGTATATATATAGTATATATTCGCACGATAACTTGAGTAATTTTTACTTGACGATCATGAAATTCGGTATTTAGGGCTTTTAAACTAATAGAATTTATGAGTTCGTTAACGGCTGAAATCGGACCAGCGGTTTTGGTACTTTACTTAGGGCCTAACCTGCGAATCTCGCAAACCGTTCATCCAATCGCTTTCAACTTAAAAGTGATGTTATGGGGATGGCTAAGAAAGATTTAAAGTTGGTTTGGATCAGCTGGGTGCAATAGATTTGAACCTAGGTAAAAAAGAAATTTTTTGAATTTTTACCGGGAAACAGATGATTTTTTTTTCTTCGAATTATAGAAAGTTCTAGATCTAAACATCTGAAAGAAATCTACCTCTTTAGTCCTGCTGCCGCGGGACTCATTTTTTTTTTTCTTTCTTTTTTTCATCCATCCCATTTTCTTGTAATTTTAAGCACTTGAGGTGTTTATAAATAGGCTAAAATAACTTTTTTTTATTTAAAAAAAAAAAAATGAGTCCCGCGGCAGCAGACTAAAGAGGTAGATTGCTGTTCTCAGATGTTAGATCTAGAACTTTACTATAATTCGACACGCACAAAAACAAAAAATCATCTGTTTCGGTAAACACTCACAAAAATTTCTTTTTTACCTAGGTCAAATCTATTGCACCCAGCTGATCCAAAACCAACTTTAAATCTTTCTTAGCCATCCCCATAACATCACTTTTAAGTTTGAAAGCGATTGGATGAACGGTTTGCGAGATTCGCAGTTAGGCCTAAGTAAAGTACCAAAAACGCTGGTCGATTTCAGCCGTTAACGAACTCATAAATTCTATTAGTTTAAAAGCCCTAAATACGAATTTCATGGTCGTCAAGTAAAAATTACTCAAGTTATCGTGCGAATATATACATATATACATATAGACATATATACATATATACATACCTATATATATATCTAAACTCGTGAGCTGAGGGTGGTTTGGGGTCCTAGGGGGTCTGAAATGAAACCTATCACAAAAATTTTCGAAGCTGAGACTACTGCCGCCCATTTGCAATAGGTAGATTTTCTGAAAGAAATCTACCTAAAATATATAAAACAAGGGTACAAAAAGTTATTATTTGGTTATAAACGTTGAAAAGGAACAAAATCTTTATGAAAAACGTCTTAAAGGCAAGTACCTCTTTCACTTTTCAGACAGATTTTGAACCTTTTTCAACAATAAAAGACCCTATTCAGCCAGATTTTGAACCTTTTTCAACAATAAAAGACCCTATTCAGCCAGATTTTGAACCTTTTTCAACAATAAAAGACCCTATTCAGCCAGATTTTGAACCTTTTTCAACAATGAAAGACCCAATTCAGCCAAATTTTGAACCTTTTTCAACAATAAAAGACCCAATTCAGCCAGATTTTGAACCTTTTTCAACAATAAAAGACCCAATTCAGCCAGATTTTGAACCTTTTTCAACAATAAAGGCCCTTTTTAGCCAAATTTTGACCAATTTTGACAATAAACGACCCTTTTTAGCCAAATTTTGACCAATTTGGACAATAAACGACCCTTTTTAGCCTAATTTCGAACTTTTTTGATTTTGACCTTTTTGACAAGAATAGACACTTTTCAGACAGATTTTGATCTCTTTCTTTCTTTTTTCAATGAAAGACCATTTCTAGCCAGATTTTGAACCCTTTTCAACTATAAAAGAACCTTTTCAGCCAGATTTTTAATCTTTTTGACAAGAATAAACACTTTTCAGTCATATTTTGACCTTTTTGACAAGGGAATACCATTTCCAGCCGGATTTTGATCCTTTTTCAACAAGATAAGACCCTTTCAGACTGATTTTGACCGTTTTTTTTTTTTTTTTTTTTTTTTTACAAGAAAATACCCTTTTTGCCCCGATTTGGACCCTTTTTTACTAAGAAAAAGATCCTTTTCAGACATATTTTAACCATTTTTTTTACAATAAAAGACCCTTTTCGCCCGACTTTGGATCCTTAGACCTTTTTAGACAGAAAAGAATACATTTTTATGGAAAATTAACGAGAAAAAAATCAGGTCATTTCAATTCTATTCATGCTAAATTAGTTTGCAAAAATTTTCACATCTTTTCCCATCCATCAAAAGGTACCGCCAATACAAATTAAGGCTATATTGCCAAAATAAGGTTATTAAACAAAAAAAAAACCGACTTCTGGAATTTAAAAGTGTAGTTAATTAGTTAAAAAGCTGTCAATCAATGTATTTTCTCATGGTTATTAGCTAAGACGGTTTCTTAAAAATGTAAAGTTGATTAAAAACATTTTTCATCTCGATCAAAAAACCTTTTATGATTCGAACAGTAGCTGAAGTTCTTGATAGCATTCGGACAGGTCATTTCAAAATTAATGATACCAATTATGGAGGACCATCGCTTTATTAGAGCCGCTCCAGTCCATTTCGTATCTCAAGCGTTCTCGAATTACCGGTAGCTGTTAGTCTTAAAAGGTTCTCCGATGCCTTTTCCATCTATATAATTACAATATTCCATGTGCCCTCCATTATATCAAGTATATCGACGTTCCGAGAAAAACGTGGCGGTTAGCAGACGAAATTGGACGAAAAAACGGAAGGATGTTCTTTGATAATTCGTCCTCCTTCGAAATTTGTATAAGCTGACATCCTGTAATTTACCATTTTATAAAACTCCTCGATTATCCCATTTCAGAGGCAATTTAATCACATAATGACAAGGATTTGATGTTTTTCAGAACCAAAATATTGAGGAAATACAAAAAGTTTCTTGATTCCAGTTGAACCAAAAGTATTGGTCCTGGAGCTTGCCCAGAGACACGAACTTTCTCAAAGGTCTACAGATTTCGGGGGATCCATAAATTTCGGGGGAAATGAATCCTTTTTTTCTAACATAACTTGAATTTGGTGATAATTTTATGAAAATGGGACTAATTTCACTCAAACACATTATAATTAAATAATTAGTTATTAAATTAATTTTTGGAAAAAAAATTTTTCAATCATAACATGAATTTGGTGATAATTCTCTAAAAATGGGACAATTTTCACTCAACACATTATAATTACCCATACATTAGTTAAATAATTAATTAATTTTGAGAAAATCAATCATAACATGAATTGGTGGTAATTTTCTAAAAATGGGACTAATTTCACTCATACACATTATAATTACCTAATTAGTTAATTAATAATAATTTTTGAGAAAAATTTTTTTCAATCATAACTTGAATTTGGTGATAATTTTATGAAAATAGTACTAATTTTCCGCTCAAACACATTATAATTACCTAATTAGTTAATTACTTAATTAATTAATTTTTGAAAAAATTTTATTTTTACAATCATAACTTGAATTTGAGTGATAATTTTATGAAAATGGACTAATTTCACTCAAACACATATAATTACCTAATTAGTTATAATTAATTATTAATTTTTATAGAAATTTTTTTTGCAATCATAACTTGAATTTGGTGATAATTTATGAAAATGGGACTAATTTCACTCAAACTCAATATAATTACCTAATTAGTTAATTAATTACTTAATTAATTATTTTGAAAAAAATTTTTTGCAATCATAACTTGAATTTGTGCGATAATTTTATGAAAATGGGAAAATTAAGTTAATTAGTCATAATTACCTAATTACATAATTAATTACCTAATTAGTTAATGAAATTTAATCGGGATCACGTGAAGATTATTTGGTTAAAATTTGGTGAAGATCGGACCGGTAGAAAGCCCGTAGCACATTTTTGCAAACTTTAGACAGACATATCTCCGCCATTTTGTCGAATTTCGAAAATCGCTCTCGTCACTTTCAAGATAACCACGAAAGGAAGATTGTGTGAAAATTTCGTGAAATCGGATGAAAAATGTGTGGCCGTGAAGTGTTCCGGAAAAAAAAGGCGACGGACGGCCGACGCGGCACCACAGACAAAGTCATGTCCGGCAAAGATCAAAAGTCAGTTTGACCCTAGGGGGTCTGGAAGACCCTCCCCCAAAAACCCGAATCCGACGGTAATACAATAACTTCTCTTTGAGAAAGTTAAAAATTCATTTTTCAGAGAGGGTGTTTTAGGTTTCCATATAACCTAATAGGCCACTTTCCAATCAAGGTTGAAATTGGTTGATTTTTAAACGCCTTGGCCCAGATTTGATAATTCAACTTGCGATTATAGGTACAATTTCGAGATTGCCTTTTCTCATTTAGTCCCCGAGATGGGTTTAATTAAGTAGCGGACAATTGAGGGCTACCGTGTCTCTTTTGATTAATGGAATCCTTTTTCATTGTCTCGCCGCCTTTTAAAAACCTAATTACGAAAGGTTGGTGATTCAAAATTTTTCGATGCCCTTTACTGAAAATCTCCTACTGGGATGGATAAAA
>JAGWEN010001342.1:0-30883 GCA_018703685.1 Orius laevigatus | reverse complement strand
TACACCCTCAATTTTCATCGAAAGACTTCTGTCATTTTCAACTCGCTCATCCGAACGGAATTTTTCCCCATCATTTTTTTAATACTTGGATATATATATTGTTAATCAAATAATGCAAAAATAAATCCTCCCAAATATTTTATAAATGGTTGGGTTTATCCACGTTAATTAATAGCTAATAACATATATAAATTAAAACCCAATCAGAACTTTCATTAATACTGTTTTATAGTATTTCAATGATCTGATTGGCTCCATAGGGGAGAGGTGGGATGGGAAAATTATTCCTGGCTTGCATTCTCCACCCTGAAATATTGGAAAATGAAAAGATTTTGGATAAAGCTTGCACTAAGAATTTGATTTTTAAAATGATAAATATCGTTTCACAAACGAGAGTTTTCTATCTTTTATTCAACCTCACTTTGAAAGTATGGACGTCCATTCATTTTGAAATTCGAAAAGGGGATTCGAAATGGAGTGGCCAGCCCCTCTGGGGGATATCGAAAACCACTGACAAGAAATTCTTGACCCAACACGAATCTCATTCTTTTTCTTCTATAAAGTGTCAACATTCGGGGAAAACTCGTGCAAACCTTTAAATCTTAGTAGTTGAAAAGACACAATTTAAGTACTTACGTTTTCGTCATTGAATTAGTCCCCACATTTTTAAAATTTGGCTGTTATGATCCCCGACATTTGCGGGAGATTTCCCATTTAAGGGAGTTGATAGTGCATAGTAGGTTCTTGGTGTTAATGTGGTTGAAGAAGAAACGTGAAATGATAAAAAGGAAGTCGATAACTTATTTGGAACATAGGATATAGCTGTAGGACCATAAAAAGAAAAATCAGTGTTTAGAAAACTTACTAGTATTTGGTTTTGATATTTCCTGAAACTTACCTCTTTGTAGTAGGGGCGCCATTAATAATAAAAGAGTCTGGTCTAGAGTTGTGGAACTTCTCAAAGTACCACTCATAAAATGCCATTTAAGGGTGGCCCATCCAGCGCCTGTCGCGAGGGCGGGGCGACCCCGCGCATAACACGGAGGCTTTACTCATCCCCTGCCCCTTCAATTTGGCAGGAGGAGCCGGTTCTCTCCTCCCACTTGTCTTTGATTCGTTGAAAAACCCGCGTGATTCAAAAATTTGTTGAGATAGTATTTCAATGATAACTAAAGATTGAGTCATCGGAATTGATCAAATTATGTCATACTATGTTCTTCTGTTATGTCGGAGCGCATTCACTAACAGATCCATAAAAAGTTTAAAAAAAATTTAACATACTACAAATGATTATTTTATTACAATAAGTTTAGTGGAAGCTGCGCGGAGAAATAATAAGCTTCATTATTTAAAAAAAGTCGGTCAGATCAGGATCCTTTTGGTTCTTTAGGATCTTTGGTTCTTTAGGATCTTTTGGTCTTTAGGATCTTTTGGTCTTTAGGCTCTTTTGGTCTTTTAGTATCCTTTAGGATCTTTAGGATCTTTAGGATCTTTAGGATCTTTAGGATCCTAAGGATCTTTAGGTTTCTTTAGGATCTACTGGTTCTTTAGGTTCTTTAGGATCTATTGGTCTTTAGGTTCTTAGGATCTATTGGTTCATTAGATCTTTTGGTTCTTTGGATCTTTGGTTCTTGAGGATCTTTTGCGTCATAGATCTTAGGTTCTTTAGGTCTCTAGGTTCTCAGGATCTTTACGGTTCTTAGGATTATGGATCTTAGGTTCTTTAGGATCTTTAGCTCTTAGAGAGGACTCCATTGGTCATAAAGGATCTTTAGGTTCATTAGGATCTCTAGGTCATTAGAATCTTTTGGTTCTTCTAGGATCTGATACTTTATGGATGCTGAGAAGTCCTTTTTGAGCTAAGTCTTCATTGATAATCAAATGTCTCTAAATATCGCCCAAAGTAAACAAACTTCCACTAAGGCTTTGAACACAAAACAAATAAATAAACAGCAATAAACGTATTCGCAAGAATACGTTATTATGTGAGAGAAAAAAAATTTTCATAGGGAGGATGACTTATCAACACCTCAGTGGAAATTCAATCTTGATAAATTAATCATTTTGAATTTAATAATCGCAGTAAAATAAATAAATTGATATTTCTGTCGTTTTTTGTTGAAAGTACTGTACCTGTAGAGTAGGGCCATCAGAGTGGCGATTGGGCTATTTGTAAAAATGTTCACAGTTAGTGCAATTTCATACAGTGCCATAATTTGCCAAATGATATTTGGTAACCAAACACAAAATATTATTCAAAAAGATTTAATAAAAGGGTTACAAATGTGAAAAAGTTTGTGAAAATTCGTGAAAGTTTTCCATCACATGCTTCATGCTTGACTTTTGAAAACACGAATTTTTTTTTAAATTGAATTTTATTGTTAATTAATTTATATTTGATTCGCTTTCAGATTGAATTGGAAAAATAATAATAAAATTGTTTAAAACAACTTACTGTTTATCTTCTTTTAGGTTGGAGGGACCTGGCCTTCCAACCATCAGTTACCATTGCATCGAAGACCAAAGACTGAAGAAGGCTCTTGTCGCCTACGAAAAATAACAAAAAAATTGATTATTTATCTGAAATTAGGGTAGAAAATTTACGTACAGTAGTAGGAGTCCTTTTCCATTTTCTTAGTGTTAGCATGTGCTAAAAAATTTAGAAAAATTGTTATGGATTTTTAAAATTAAGTGTAATAGTTACCGGGATCGTGAGGGCGCATCGGAGACCTCGGCCGGAGGGACATCCACTTCCAGCGGTTTGCGAAGTTCTTGAAAGAAATGGAGAACTTGCTCCTCTGGCGAGGAAAATTTACGCTCGCCAGCGTAATTATACTCGCAATAAACCCTATAAATGAAAAAGAATACATAGGTAACCCATGTAGATTACACGGGACAATCACAAGCAAGCTAGGTAACAAACCTACTAAACAAACTGAGCCTTATAAACCCATAAAACCTACCGTACCTAAGAAAGAAAAAAAAAACCAAATTAGCAACCTAAAGAGCCTAAAAAACCCAAAGAACCAACAGATTCTAAAGAACCCAGAGAACCAAAAGAACCTAAAGAACCTAAAGGACCTGAAGGACCTAAAGAACCAAAAGATCCTAAGGAACCTAAAGAACCTAAAGAACCTAAAGAACCCAGAGAACCAAAAGAACCTAAAGAACCTGAAGAACCTGAAGAACCTGAAGAACCTGAAGAACCTGAAGAACCTGAAGGACCTGAAGGACCTGAAGGACCTGAAGGACCTGAAGGACCTGAAGGACCTGAAGGACCTGAAGGACCTGAAGGACCTGAAGGACCTGAAGGACCTGAAGGACCTGAAGGACCTGAAGGACCTGAAGGACCTGAAGGACCTGACGACCTGAAGTGACCATGACGACCTGAAGGACCTGAAGGACCTGAAGGACCTGAAGGACCTGAAGGACCTGAAGGACCTGAAGGACCTGAAGGACCTGAAGGACCTGAAGGACCTGAAGGACCTAAAGAACCTAAAGAACCTAAAGAACCTAAAGAACCTAAAGAACCTAAAGGACCTAAAGGACCTAAAGGACCTGAACGACCTGAATGACCTGAAGGAAGGACCTAAAGGACCTAAATAACCTAAAGAACCTAAAGGACCTAAAGGACCTAAAGGACCTGAACGACCTGAATGACCTGAAGGACCTAAATGACCTAAAGAACCTAAAGGACCTAAAGGACCTAAAGGACCTAAAGAACCTAAAGGACCTAAAGGACCTAAAGGACCTAAAGAACCTAAGGAACCTAAGGAACCTAAAGAACCTGAAGGACCTGAAGGACCTAATGGACCTAAAGGACCTAAAGAAACTAAAGAACCTAAAGGACCTGAAGGACCTGAAGGACCTAAAGAACCAAAAGAACCTAAAGAACCTAATGAACCTGAAGGACCTTAGGGACCTAAAGAACCTGAAGAACCTGAAGGACCTAAACGACCTAAAGAAACTAAAGAACCTAAAGAACCTAAAGAACCTAAAGAACCTAAAGAACCTAAAGAACCTAAAGAACCTAAAGAACCTAAAGAACCTAAGGAACCTAAGGAACCTAAGGAACCGAAGACCTGAAGAACTGAGGACCTGAAGGATCCTACCTGGACTAAAGGACTAAGAAACTAAAGAACCTGAAGGACCTGAAGGACCTAAGAGAACCAAAGAACCGTAAGACGCTGAATGAACTGAAGGACCTAAATGACCTAAAGAACCTAAGACCTAAGACCTAAAGACCTAATGAAACCTGAAGGACAAATTACCTAAAGTACCTAAAGAACCTAAAGAACCAAAAGATCCCAAAAAACCCAAAGAACCTAAACATCTAAAGAACCAAAAGAACAAAAAACACCAAAGAGTCCAAAGAAACTTAAGAACTACCAAACCTACCTAGCAACCGAAGCCTCCAAAAAGTTAAAATGATAGTAGGACACTTGACAGGAAAAATCTTACCACTCAGGGTGCACCCTCCAGTTATTTCCTTTGAAGTATTCCGTAACTAAAACAGAAACAAAATCCGTAAGATTCCAAACGTTCAGAACACTTTTAGAAATGCATTTAAATGAATTTAAAGTTAAAGCTTACCGTTTATTTGACTGAGCTTGATCTCTTGCTCGGCAGTACTTCATAGAGGCCGTAACCGTCCGGAAGAGCCAAGCCGAGCGTAAAAGGTGTACCTCGATCGGATGATAGAAATATTTATGCCTACGAGTTGTAACTCGTCTCTGAAACATAATATAAGATCCATTTGAAAAACTTACCATATCATCATAGTGCACCTTGACTTTCAGTCAGTCTCACCTTCCCTTTGATTGATCATATCATTTCTCAACTGAAATCAAACTTCAAATCTCAAATATCAAAAAAACATTTTTACATACATCATTCAAGAAGGTATTATTGTCTCGAGGATTTAGATCCGCTTCCAATAGCTCGACACTTGTTATGTCCACACTATTGTAATTTGGCTTCAAAGTTTCGACATACTAAAAGGTTCGTTCTCATTAATTTTTTATATTCAGATGTGAAAAGAAATCCATACCAAGTTTTTATCAAGCTGCATGAAAAGAAAAGAAAAACGTTTTTATTTTGATAGTAGTATATAAATAAGTAAAAAGAAAAAAGCTTACAAAGGACGCAGATCTGGATGGTACAAAACGTGACCGTTGTTGTTGACCAGGAAAGAATAACCGTTGACTCCAAGCTGAAATTCAAAGAAAATTAACGTTTTGAAACTTTTGGATGGAAAACAGTCATACTTTGTAAGGCGGAACTAATTTTTTGATTTGATCGATAGGTATGTCTGTTCCGACGACTCCAAGTAAATTGGCAGTACGTTCCTGAAAAATTGAATAAAAAAACTTTTTATTTTTATTTTTTAAACTTACAGAACTGTTCCTTCGATCAAATATCGGAGTGAAACTGTTGTCATGAGCTGCCCTTCTTTGATGTCTTCTGCTACCAACGTATTGGTCTGAAATAAGTCATTTTATGATTATGAAGTTTTATTAAAAACAATTAAACTAAATAGATGGAAGCAGGGAATTTCACTAGCAACACAAAATTTGCATTTTTTTCGGTTTTTTGGCAATATCTCGAAAACCGTAGGTCGTAGGTGAAATATTACAAGTACAATATTAAAGCTTATTAAATTTGCTACAATTTGAACTTAACAGATTTTTTGTAGGACCAACCGTTTCTGAGCTATGAGACAATAAAAAAAAGGATTTTCAATTTTGACCTCTAAAGAAGAAAAGCCGTCATCTAATCAAAAAGTTTATTTCGTAAAAGCTGTAGAGAATTTGGTTTTTTGCCAATATCTCGAAAACTGTAGGTGGTAGATGAAAATGTTATAAGTACAATATTAAAGCTTATTGAATTCGCTATAATTTTGAACTTAACAGAATATTTGTAGGACCAACCGTTTCTGAGCTATGAGACAATAAAAAAAAAAGGATTTTCAATTTTGACCTCTAAAGAAGAAAAGCCGTCATCTAATCAAAAAGTTTATTTCGTAAAAGCTGTAGAGAATTTGGTTTTTTGCCAATATCTCGAAAACCGTAGGTCGTAGGTGAAAATGTTACAAGTACAATATTAAAGCTTATTAAATTTACTACAAGTTTGAACTTAACAGATTTTTGTAGGACCAACCGTTTCTGAGCTATGAGGCAATAAAAAAAAGGGATTTTCAATTTTGACCTCTAAAGGAGGGAAGACGTCATCTAATCAAAAGTTTATTTCGTAAAAGTTGTAGAGAATTTGGTTTTTTGCCAATATCTCGAAAACTGTTGGTCGTAGGTGAAAATGTTACAAGTACAATATTAAAGCTTATTAAATCCGCTACAATTTTGAACTTAACAGATTTTTTGTAGGACCAACCGTTTCTGAGCTATGAGGCAATAAAAAAAAGGATTTTAAATTTTGACCTCTAAAGGAGGGAAGACGTCATCAAATCAAAAAGTTTATTTCGTAAAAGTTGTAGAGAATTGAATTTTATTTAAAAAACAACTCTCAAAAAGCAATGAACTGTGTATTGCTGATATTTTATTTGTTGTAGGCCTTCCGTTAAAGATTCATCTGGGCGTGTGAGGGAAGAATGACTTAACGACTGTACGTGATTCTCCTTGGCTGCCCCCTGGGAGGGATAAACAAAAGGGGGGGGGATGGAAAGGAGGACGTGGTGCTTTTCCAGTCCTAGTTTATCTTACCTGACCTCCCGTGTAGACCGGCGTCCAGTGGATAGGATGGTCCGACTGATACATGACCATCGGACGAGACATGACTTTTAAATAATTCAGCACCTTCTCCCTTATCGTTTCAGCTTTATCGATGTTCTCGTAATAGCCTTAAAGAAAAAGAAAATTTTAAAAAACCAACTTTGCCATGAGGGTGTGAAGTTTTCTTTACTTCGAAGGGCTAGGAACATTATTGATTTGAAAAGTTACCTTTATTGGAACAAGCGATCCAGTAAAGTTCAGCTGCGTTCGACTTATCTTTTCCTACCAAGTAAGTAAAAACTCTGACCGGCATATGTGGCCAATTGTACGCTTTGAATATGTGCCTATGGTCGCCTTTTGGTCCCGTAGTCACCAGCATCAATGCTTGATTGCATTGACACCCTTTGCTTGACTGGTTGTACTAAAAAAACATGTACATATATATATATAAATAAATAAATAAATAAATATATATATTTAAAGCAATGAACTGTGTTTATATATATTATATATATATATATATATATATATATATATATATATATATATATATATATATATATATATATATATGTATATATATATATATATATATATATATATATATATATATATATATATATATATATATATATATATATATATATATATATATATATATATATATATATATATAAACATGAAAGGAACATCCTATATTTTTGTGATCCCCAGAGCTTCCAGATCACGAATATATAAGCCTCTAGCCTGGGAGCCTCCGTGACGACCACCTCAATAGCCTACTTTCCTACGGAAATCCGCTAAAAGAGTTTTATTTATGGAACATAATGAAAAATGAATATCACAAAAAATGGCAGCACCTTTTTTTTTTAATTTTTTTATTCACGCGATCTATTTTTAGCAACATTAATTATGTATAAAAAATAGGAAACAGAGGCGGATCCAGAAATTTGCCACTAAAAATCAACATCCCCTATCCAAAGAAAGGTTTTGAATGTTAACTTTGAGGTTTTTGGAGAAAATTTGGCTTTAAAAATGTTAATTTTGATGTTTTTGACTAAATAAATTGCATTTGATACTTTGATTTTGAGGTTTTGTGACGAACAATTGTTTTTAAAAGTTGATTTTTAGGTGTTTTTAACGAAAATTTGGTTCTTAAAACCACGGTTTTTGATCAAAAACGGTCTCTTTCTTGACTTTGAGGTTTTTGAAGAAAAATAGCCTTAAAATGTGGATTTTTAGGTTTTTGACGAAAAATGGCTCTCAAAACCCTGATTTTGAGGTTTTGGACGAAAAATAGCTCTCAAAACCTTGATTTCGAGGTTTTCGGACGAAAAAAACGTCTCTCAAAACCTCGATTTAGAGGTTTTGGACGAAAAAAGACTCTCTAAACCTCGATTTTGAGGTTTATGGACGAAAAAATGGACCTTAAAAACTTGATTTTGAGGTTTTTGACGAAATATTTCAAATCCTCGATTTTGAGCTTTTTGGACCAAAAATAGCTCTTAAAACCTTGTTTTTGAGGTTTTTGACGAAAAATTAGTTCATTAAATGTTGATTTTGTGGTTTTGAATGAAAAATTGGCTCCAAAAAATGGAGGATTTTATGGTTTTTGATGAAAAATAGCCTTAAAATAGTTCATTTTCAAAAAAGGCTCTCAAAACCCTGATTTTGAGGTTTTGGAGCAAAAAAATCGCTCTCAAAACCAATATTAAGAAGTTTTTGGACAAACAAAAAAGCTCTTAAAACCTTGATTTTGAGGTTTTGGACGACAATTTAGCTCTCAAAACCTTGATTTAGAGATTTTTGGACGAAAAAACGTCTCTCAAAACCTCGATTTAGAGGTTTTGGACGAAAAAAGACTCTCTAAACCTCGATTTTGAGGTTCCTGGACAAAAAGATGTCCCTTAAAACCTTAATTTTGGGGTTTTTGACAAAAACTTACTTCTCAAGATTTTTTAGTTTTTGACGAATACACAATTAAATTTTGTCATTTTTGAAATTTTATGAACAATTTGAGTTTTTGACTACTAAAAATTTCGGAATTTTTCCATCAAATTGTTTTTATTATGGTGAATTTTGATAGGGCGGGGGTTTTCTGGATCCGCCACTGACAAACAATTGCGAATTTAATTCAAATATAGTTAATTATAGCATGACAATGATTCTAGAAGACCTAAAAGCCCCTCCATCCCCAAGGGGGTGAGACAAGGGTACTCTTATAATACAAAATGTGGGAATAAGAGCTTTAAAAAAAAAAAAAAATGCTTTACTTACTCTATGTAATATTTCGAATCCAGTCACCAAAGCGGCGGAAAAATTGCCACCGTTTTCCAACTGGAGGCTATCTAAGCCGGAAAGTAGTTCTCGCTTATTTAGTTCATTCGCCTGAAATCGATTTAGAAAAAAAGTCGATTTTTCCTGAAAATTCAGTACCTGGACGAGCAAATCTTTAAAACAGGGGACGAGCTCTTTGGTTGTTTCTGCAAAAGTGAACACGTTGACGAAATCATCATCTCCAAGTGTGTTGATGATGGCCTTTACTGTAAGCTTGGCTAGTTCCAAGTCATGGCTACTCATTGAGCTCGATATTTCGAGCATTATCGCCAAATCTTTTGGACTTGTAGAAGCCCCAATGTACCAATTGGAGTCCTAAAGTCGTGAAGCTCTTTTGGATTGTTTGACTCCTCTGGCGGCCATTGCATTGCTTCAAAAATCATTTTATAACAATTTTTTTTTTTCAAAGTTTCTTTATACCGGGAAATCTTCGAAGAAAGCCTGTAGAGCTACCGAAATATTGCCAAGAAAGGGCCGGATCAACTTCATAATTGTTGACAAATACTGGATCTAAGTGTTCGGACCATCTAAGGGCGTTTACTACGTGGATATCTAAAAAATATGATAAAATCAATGAATTTAATTAAAAAAACAAAAAGGAAGCTTGAAAAAGTTCAAACGACTTTTTTTTTAATTTGGACTTTTTTACACTAAAATTGGATATTCGATTAATATGAACGTTTGAAGTATATATAGATGGAAAAGATGGGAAATATCACCCATATCCTTTTTGAAAAAATTTTTTGAAATGGAAAAAAAATATTGTCACTTGTTCCATTTTTTATTTTTATTAAGCGGACTCGTTCCTCTTGAATAGTCCCCTCCATCATTTTTTTTTTCTTTGACCTTTTCTTGCTTCATTACCTGTTAAGGGGGTCGTTAAACGTATTTCCAAGATAAAACGAAAAATTGAGGCATAAAAAATGGAAGATTTTTCGGAAAGTAGTGGCCTTCTCGCCTTCAACCAAAATTAACCGATCAAAAACTGTCTGAAATTGTCAAAAACTGTCATAAATGGTCAAAAACCAATCAAAAACTGTCTTAAATTGTCAAAAACTGTCATAGATGGTCAAAAACCGGGAAAATAACTGTCATAAATTATCAAAACCAGATCAAAAACTGTCTGAAATCGTCAGAAGCTGTCTTGAACGGTCAAAAACCAATCAAAAACTGTCTGAAATTGTCAAAAACTGTCATAAACGGTCAAAAACCAATCAAAAACTGTCTAAAATTGATCAAAAACTGTCATAGATGGTCAAAATCCGGGAAAAAACTGTCTAAAATTATCAAAACCAGATCAAAAACTGTCTAAAATTATCAAAAACAGTCTAAAATTGTCAAAAAATAATTGTCTTAAACGGTCAAAATCCGATCAATAACTGTCTGAAATTGTCTCATGTCTAAAACTGTCTTGAACCGTCAAACCCGATCAAAAACTGCTAAAATTGGCTTTAACTGACTAATTGTCAAAACGGTCTAAGCCGTCAAAAACCGATCAAATGTCTGAATGTCTTTAGCTGTCACAAAAATTGTCAAAAGCTTTCTTAAACCGTCCAAAAACTGTCTAAAATGATCAGAAACCGATCAAAAACTGTCTTAAACGGTGAAAACCCGATCTAAAACTGTCTGACATGTCTTTAACTGTCTAAAATTTCAAAAACAGTCTAAACATTATCAAAAACAGTCTAAAACCGATCATCTACAATTGGCTTTAAACTGTCAAAACCCGTCAAAAACTGTCTGACTTGTTTTAAACTGTCTAAAATTGTCAAAAACTGTCTCGAACCGCCAAAACCCGATCAAAAACAGTCTAAAATCGTATCAAAAACTAAATTGTCTTAAACGGTCAAAATCCGAGTTCGAAAAACTGTCTGAAATTGGCTTTAGTCCTAAGAATATCAAAACCTGCTAAAGATTATCAAAGAAACGTCGAAAATATTCAAATCAATGTCTTAAACGGAAACCGATCAAAAACTGTCTCACAATTGTCTTACTCTCTAAAATGTCAAAAAGCTATCTTGAACGTCAAACCCAATCAAAAAGTCGACAATTGTCTTTAACTGTCCAAAATTGTCAAAACTGTCTAAAGATCGTCAAAAAACCGAATCAAAAACTGTCTAAAATATCAAAAGCCGTCAAAAACTGTCTAAAATTATCAAATAGCGATCAAAACTGTCTAAATTATCAAAAGCCGATCAAAAACTGTCTAAAATTATCAAGCCGACAAAACTGTCTAAAATTATCAAAAGCCGATCAAAACTGTCTAAAATATCAAAGCCGAGTCTAAAACTCGTCTAAAATTACAAAAGCCGATCAAAAACTGCTAAAATTGTCAAAAACTAATTGCCTAAACGGTCAAATCCGATCTAAACTGTCTAAATTGTCTTTTAACTTTTAACAATGTATATCAAAAACTGTCTAAAATTGTCAAAAACTGTATTAAATTGTCAAAAACTGTCTTAAACGGTCAAAACGGATCAAAAACTGTCTCACAATTGTTTAACGGTCTAAAAATTTGAAAAACTGTCTCAAACGCACAAAAACCGATCAAAAACAGTCTAAATCGATCAAAACCAAAATATCTTGAACTGTCAAAACCTTATCACAAACTGTCTAAAATTATCAAAAACTGTCTCGAATTGTCAAAAACTATCCAAAACGGTCAAAAACCGTGGGAGCAACAATAATAGGCATCTCTAACATTTATAATATCTAAATTATTATAATTATTTCATATATTATAATAATAAAATAAATACACAGTCAGCTGCATACATAGCGTATTTTAACAATTTTGTTTTTATTATAATGATTATGGTATAATAATATGAATATTAAAAATACAGCAAAATTGTTCATTTGAGGGTGGGGGGAGAAGAAAAAAAAAGTCATGCGATCTTGGGTCGATTCTGGGAGGAGAGGGGAAGAGTGTTGGTGCGGAAGCGGAGCCGATTGGAGTGAGAGGAGTGTAATAGTCTTGAAAAAGGTCGGGGTTAGAAGGGGAGTGATGGGAGGGGAGGGGGGATACGGGACAGGTCGACTAACTCGCTATTGGGACGTCGCGTCGTCGTAGGCAGTGGGGAGGCGCCGCGCCGCGGGATCGAGATGGCGAGGATGGAACGGCCGGGGTTATGGCTCGCCCCGGTCGATTTTCCCTTTCATTCAAGACAAATACCTTTTCAAAAGGTTGTCATATACGCTGAAACGAAACCATCGCCGATCCCCATCCTCCCAATCACCTTCCCCGGAAACTCTTTTACTTCGAATGGCAAATTAAATGTCCCTCCATCTTCAAACGGCGCGGCGATCGAGAAAAGAAAATATTTGCCTCTTCATCACTACTTCATCACTATCCGCTAGAGATAATGCTCATCTTTGAATGGCTAACCCTAAATGCTAAACCCTAGTTTTTCTTACGACTATGTGCATATTTTCTTCGAAAAATGGTCAAAATACCGGTCTAAAACCGATCAATCTAAAACCGATCTAAAACTGTCATAAATGGTCAAAAACCGATAAAAAAAACTGTCTAAAATTGTCAAAAAAAAAATTCTCAAAAAACTGTCTAAAATTGTCAAAAAATGTGTCTTAAATGGTCAAAAACCCGAAAACTTTTTAAAATTATCAAAAACCGATCAAAACCCGATCGAAAACTGTCTTGAACGGTCAAAAACAGTCTAAAATTGTCAAAGACAGTCTAAAATTATCTAATACCGATCAAAAACTGTCATAAACGGTCAAAAACGAGATTAAAAAAAACTGTCTAAATTTGTCATTCTCAAAAAACTGTCTAAAATCAAAAACCGGGGGAAAAAAACTGTCTACAATTATCAAAAACCTATCAAACCCGATAAAAACTGTCTTGAACGGTCAAAAACAGTTTAAAATTGTCAAAAACTTAAACGGCCAAAATCCTATCAAAAACTGTCTGAAATTGTCATTAACTGTCTAAAAAATTGTCAAAAACTGTCTTGAACCGTCAAAAACTGTCTAAAATTATCAAAAACCGATCAGAAACTGTCTAAAATTGTCAAAAACTGTCTTAAACGGTCCAAACCCGATCAAAAACTTTCTGAAATTACCAAAAACAAATCAAAAACTGTCTAAAATTGTCAAAAACTGTCTTAAACGGTTAAAAACTGATCAAAAACCAAAGTGGTCGAAAACCGTCTAAAATTATCAAAAATCGATCAGAAACTGTCTAAAATTGTCAAATACTGTCTTAAACGGTTAAAAACTGATCAAAAACCAAACTGGTCAAAAACTGTCTAAAATTGTCAAAACCGATCAGAAACTGTCTAAAATTGTCAAAAACTGTCTTAAACGGTCCAAACCCAATCAAAAACTGTCTAAAATGATAAAAAACCGATCAGAAACTGTCTAAAATTGTCAAAAACTGTCTTAAACGGTTAAAAACTGATCAAAAACCAAAGTGGTCGAAAACCGTCTAAAATTATCAAAAATCGATCAGAAACTGTCTAAAATTGTCAAAAACTGTCTTAAACGGTTAAAAACTGATCAAAAACCAAAGTGGTCAAAAACTGTAAAAAATTGTCGAAAACCGATCAGAAACTGTCTAAAATTGTCAAAAACTGTCTGAAATTACCAAAAACAAATCAAAAACTGTCTAAAATGGTCAAAAACTGTCTTAAACGGTTAAAAACTGATCAAAAACCAAAGTGGACGAAAACCGTCTAAAATTATCAAAAATCGATCAGAAACTGTCTAAAATTGTCAAATACTGTCTTAAACGGTTAAAAACTGATCAAAAACCAAACTGGTCAAAAACTGTCTAAAATTGTCAAAACCGATTAGAAACTGTCTAAAATTGTCAAAAACTGTCTTAAACGTCCAAACCCAATCAAAAACTGTCTAAAATGATCAAAAACACCGATCAGAAACCTTCGTCTGTCAAAAAAAGGGTCAGTCTAAAACAAAAACGATCAAAACGTCAAAATGTCAAAACTGTCTTAAACGTCCAAACCCAATCAAAAACTGTCTAAAATGATCAAAAACTGTCTTCAACGGTCAAAAACTTAAAGATTCGAAATCAGGATTTCATGCTTGGAATCATCACATTTTAATTTCTCATTACCATGGTGACCACGAATAATTGGTCAAAAAGATCATCGAAAAAATGAATCCAACAGGCACACAAAAAAAAAAAACTTATAAAATTTAAAATTCCAACCAATGTTTTAATTATAAATTTTTTAAAATATTAAAATTTGAATATGATCGAGCCTAAAAAGTCATCCTAAAAGTGGGCGAAATGTCAATTAAATTATTGATCGAATTTTCGAAAATGACATTAAAAGGTTGAAAAATGAAGAGTGGGTTTTACATAGGCGATGAATAAGAGTTAATTGAAAGGGAGTTTTTAATCGGATTATGACCTTAAAATTGGGAGAATCACGGAAACCTTTGGCATGAACGAACTATGAATTTATAATCTCGTTAGATTCGTGCGGGGAAAGAAAAAGGTTTCATTTCAGAGCTAGTTTGTACATTTGTTTATTCGGAGGTCATTTAGCGAATAACGTAGGAAAGGTTGTCATTATGTATTTGAACGTGCTCTATGTGCCGACTTAGGGAAACTGACGTTCAAATGTCGTCGTATTTGCGTGTGTCGGAGTAGTTTGGCCGAGTTTATCGGCTCGATAATATCATCCGATTTTTTTCCCGCCTCAAGTGAGAAAACTTTGAAACCACCACAAAATTAATAGCCCACCTGTACCTATAGTTTTTTTTTTTTCGGTTTTTCGACCTTTTAAGACAGTTTTTGACAATTTTAGACAGTTTTTTATCGGTTTTTGGCCGTTTATGACAGTTTTTGATCGGTTTTAGATAATTTTAGACCGTTTTTTTCCCGGTTTTTTGACCATTTAAGACACAGTTTTTGACAATTTTAGACAGTTTCCTTTATAGGTTTTTGACCGTGTATTACAGTTTTTGATCGGTTTTAGATAATTTTAGACCGTTTTTTTCCCGGTTTTTTGACCATTTAAGAGTTAAGACACAGTTTTTGACAATTTTAGAATGTTTTTTTAATCGGTTTTTGGCCGTCTATGACAGTTTTGGATCGGTTTTAGATAATTTTAGACCGTTTTTTTTTAATTTTTTTTTTTCGGTTTTTTGACAATTTACGATACAGTTTTGACAATTTTAGACAGTTTCTTTTATAGGTTTTTGACCGTTTATGACAGTTTTGGATCGGTTTTAGATAATTTTAGACCGGATTATTTTTAACCATTCAAGACAGTTTTTGACAATTTCAGACAGTTTTTGATTGGTTTTTGACCGTTTATGACAATTTTAGACAGTTTTTGATCGGTTTTTGACCTTTTATGACAGTTCTTGATCGGTTTTAGATAATTTTAGACCGTTTTTTTTTCTTTCCGGTTTTTTGACCATTTAAGACACAGTTTTTGACAATTTTAGACAGTTTTTTTATCGGGTTTTGACCGCTTATGACAGTTTTTGATCGGTTTTAGATAATTTTACACCGGATTTTGTTTAACCATTTAAGACAGTTTTTGACAATTTCAGACAGTTTTTGATTGGGTTTTTGACCGTTTATGACAGTTTTTGACAATTTTAGACAGTGTGTTCTAAAGCTTTTTGACCGTTTATGACAGTTTTTGATCGGTTTTAGATAATTTTAGACCGGTTTTCGGTTTTTTGACAATTTAAGACCCAGTTTTTGACAATTTTAGAGAGTTTTTTTATCGGGTTTTGACCGTTTATGACAGTTTTTGATCGGTTTTAGATAATTTTACACCGGATTTTGTTTAACCATTTAAGACAGTTTTTGACAATTTCAGACAGTTTTTGATTGGGTTTTTGACCGTTTATGACAGTTTTTGACAATTTTAGACAGTTTTTAAAAAAAAATAAGTATGTGCATAGTTTTTCACTAGATTCAAATCCATTGCATCCAGCTGATCGAAATCAACTTTAAATTATTATATTTCTTAGCCATCCCCATAACATCACTTGGGGTGGTTTTGACCTAAAATTGAAATACCCTTTATTTAATGTTACAAAGATTTTAAGTATTAGGTTAGAAATTCTAATATAATATTCGTAAGTCTACAAGATTAAAAATGGAGACCTTGGGGGTTTCCGTCTTGAAGCCCCTCGAGTATTTTTTTTTCTTATTTTTTTACCCTAAAAAATGAAGCCTGTTACTCAATTCAATTTAAATGAAGAATACTATTAAAACGGATTATTTAAAAGCCTGGGATATTTCCCAGGTGCGCGCAATAATCAAAAAGTTAAACCTGAAAGACCCTCGGGTAAAGCCGGTTTAGCATAACCGGAGTGCCCGAATGGGGTATTAGGGACAAAAAAATGATAATTTCATAATTATGTTCTGAACAGCCCTAGAATGGTTCCAATTAGTAGGCGCTAAACCCTCGATATTTTGACTACTATTTATTTTTATCATTTTGATAACTGCACGGGCCAGTTTGTTACTAATCGCCTAAAGAATAACCGTTTGAGACAGTTTTTGACAAATTTAGGCAGTTACAGACAATTTTAGACGGCTTTTGATCGGTTTTTGACCGTTTAAGACAATTAGTTTTTGACGATTTCAGACAGTTTTTGACAATTGTAGACGGTTTTTGATCGTTATAGAGAGTTTTTGATAATTTTAAACACTTTTTCCCGGGTTTTTGACAATTTTAGACAATTGGAGACAGTTTTTGATTGGTTTTTGACCGTTTAAAGACTATTTTTGACAATTTTAGACAGTTTTTGCAAATTTTTGACAGTTTTTTAAAATTGTTTTTTGATAATTTTAGACAGTTTTTGATACTTTTAGACAGTTTTTGTCAATTTTAAACAGTTTGCGATCGGTTTTTGAACGTTTAAGACACTTTTTGACCATTTATGACCTCATACTACCCACCTCCCCCCACCATCACTTAATATTCTCCTACCTCCCACCTTTCCTCTACCATCCTCGAACTATAAAACAGTTTAATTTATGTGTTCGTATTGATCTTAACGATTCGAATTCAGGATTTCAAGCTTAGAAATCATCACATTTTAATTTCGCATCACCATGGTGACTATGAATAAGGAAAACAAGACAATTCAGTAATTGAAAACAAGAATCGAGATTTTTAAAAAATCTTTCTAACATGCAAATTTTTCTTTGAGCTCCACCTGAATACGAATGAGAAGGGAAAAAGAGATCCATTAAGGGAACTTTAATAAGTTAAAGGTACTTCAAAAGATGAAGGATCTACATTTTTAATTTCACGTTTTCTAAATCGAATCTCTAAACTTAATTTTGAGATTTTTATTTACGTAACATGTTCGATTAAAATTATTAATAGAATATTTCAAGTGAATGTTTGAAAATAGATAGTTTTCCAGGTAATTTAAAGGAATGGCGAAGACTGGATTTTGCATGAAAGGGGCTTTTAAGGAGTTTAAATTAATACGTTATCTAATTGGTGAGAAGGAGGGCGTCCTTAATCCTGATATATTCTCAATTGCTTTCTCGCCATTTTCAAACTCGCTAATTTGACTTTGATCTTATTTTCTTTTCATGGAATTAAGGCACTCAGACGACCCCTTTCTCGCTTTCTCTCATTTAATATAATTATTTCCTTAATTTGTATTCAGAATGATGATGGGGGTGAAAAAATAAGGTATTTTGTTTCTCTGCCAAAATGTATAGAGATTATCATGAAATAAAAAGAAGATTTTTTTCGGTTTTTCACCAATATCTCGAAAAACGTTAATCGCACGTGAAAAAGTTTTAAGTACAAAATTAAAGTTTATAAAATTCGCTACAATTTTGAACTTAAAATATTTTTTGTAGGACTAACCGTTTCTGAGCTACGGGGCAACAAAAAAAAAGGGATTTTCAATGTTGACCTCCAAAGGAGGGAAGACGTCCTCTAATCAAAAAGTTTACTTCGTAAAAGTAGTAGATAATTTGGTTTTTTTCCAATATCTCGAAAACCGTAGGTCGTAGATGAAAATGTTATAAGTACAATATTAAAGCTTATTAAATTTGCTACAATATTGAGCTTAACAGATTTTTTGTAGGACTAACCGTTTCTGAGCTACGAGGCAACAAAAAAAAAAAGGATTTTTAATTTTTACCTCTAAAGGAGAGAAGACGTCATCTAACACAAAAGTTTATTTCGCAAAAGTTGAAGAGAATTTAATTTCCTTTTAAAAACACCCCTCATAAAGCAATTAACGATCAAAATGATGGATAAATTCATAAAATTGATCATTTGAACTATTTCAAACGGTAAAAATTAATTCTTACCTGATTCGCCCACGTAGCCCGGTATGATGACTGAGCTGAATGATGTGTTGACATGCCTTTGATCAAAATGTCTATTCTGCTCTAAAAGAACTCCGGGGTTTTTCCTTAAATTTCTGCTATTGAGAAACTTAACGGAGCCGCCTTCGGATTCTAATTTATGAGAAAGGGCCGCCTGCTCTGCAGAGTCCATTATTCTCTGAAATTTATTTTTTTAATTATTCCTTTTCTTTAAAATATTGAAAAGAGAAAACTCACCATAATGGAGTTCATTTTGATGTCCATCATGTTTTTAACTTCCATGGCCATCTCGCGGATAAGTAGGAGACCATCTTTACGAGAAACTTCTGCATCGTGATCGTGATATTTCTGAAAATTATTTATCAAATATAACAAAATGAACAGAATTTAGGAATGAAAATAAATATGAATTTTTAATATTGGATTTTTGAATAGGAGCCGAGGGGGCGATTCGGTTCACTGCTCCCGTTTAATAAATGCTCAAGAACGGGAAAATATGAAACTTCTTCCAAATTAATAAGGCTGAATTAGATGTTTAATCAAAGGGAAAACTCCATTTAACGAAACAAGGTTTGGGTATTAAAAAAAAAAACTTTACACTTAATATTAACTCGATATTTTGCTAAACTTTGTGAAAAATATGAGGCAGATTTGTAGATTTATAGAATGAAGGGATATTTTTTTATAATTTTTGCTTTTTGTAATGTCCTTTTCTTACTATTGGTGAAGAGGAATTTAAGGGAGCGAATTCTCTAGGATCGATCAAACTTTCCAGACGGGAAAAATGGTTTCTTCGCCTTCCATCCCGACGGGGCGAAAAAAAGTTCGGCCTCAGGTTTTTTTTCCTTTTTTCGCAAATATCTCGAAAAGCGTAAATCGTAGGCGAAAAAGAGTTAAGTACAAAATTAAAGACTATTAAATTTTATGCATTTTTTGTTTAGTAGGATTTTTCGTAGGACTAATCGTACCTGAGCTACGAGGTGGCAAAAAAAGTTTTCTATTTTCCTCTGAAGGAGGGAAGGCGTCATCTAATCAAAAAAGTGTATTTTATAAAAGTTGTAGGGAATTTAATTAACTTTTAAAACCAACTCTAAAAAAGCAATTAACAATCAATAGGATGGGGTAAATTAAAAATTCTACTTTAGAAGGCCTGTAGCTCAGAAACGTTTAGTCCTACAAAAAATCGTATTAGCTCAAAATTGTAGAAAATTTAATTATCTTTAATTTTGTGCTTAAAATGTTTTCGCGTACAACCTAAGCTTTTCGAGATATTGGCGAAAAAAAGAAAAAAATCACATTAAAACCGCTCTTGAGGCGTTTGAAGGTAATGAAATAAACGCCGAGCGCTCTATTTTACGCTGAAATGACGTCACGTCGAGACTTATATAGATAAAATCGATAAAAGATCAAAGTGAAAGGGTTCGAATCAGAGGGGCCGTCCCTCGTCAAGTCTCGACCTCTAAACGTCTCCATTGTCAACTCACGAGTTCCCTCAATCAAATCTGTTTATTCAGAAATTCGCTATCAAAAATGAAAAATTCGTTTTTTACGGTTTTTTTCCAATATCAACGCAAAATTGGAGTTTGGAGTCTGAAATTTTATTAAAATCGAATATCGATACCTGCCAAGGTTTACTGAGTTAATTAGCAGCGGTATTTCATTCCGCCCTCATCGATTTAGCCCGGCCAAGTCTCTAATTTTAAAATGACACCCAATATAGACAATAACTCCCGAGCGTTTGGTCCTATCAAAAAAGTGTTATAAGTAAAAGTTAAAGGAAATCAAGCGTAGAATCGATTTCTTTTGTCAAAACATAGGGTTTGCACAGAAAATAAGGAAGTTAGGGTCGTTCTACGGCGCCCTGTATGTTAAATCCAAAAGTTTTTGATGCCAATCAATTTTTTGCTCAAAATTAAGATGGGTTTACTTAGATACCTTTTTTCGTCAGGTCAAAAGTCTGGCAGATAATCGACATATTCTCATTTTTTTTGACTCGTGGTTTTTGAGACGATTTTTCAATTCCACATGATGGTTTTTTTAATCGGAATTAATTTTCTACACTAGGAGCTTGCTATTGGGGCGAGTATAATATCTGGAAAGGCCAGAGGGGAAAGGGATCGGTTAAGAAAAGGCTGTTTTCATTTTTCCTTAGGTTCCCTTAGTACGTGACCCTATAAGGGAGCTTAGATCCCTTTATTAGATTTATTTTACTTAAGGCTCACGGAGGATAGACGCAATGAATTTTTTATCATTTCTTCGGATTTTTGTCCCTTCTTTTTAATAAATTTTAACAGGAAAGAAAAACTCCTGAGGTCGTAAAGGAGCGCAGGGGGGAAAATATAGGCCTCTTTCCCTTATTTGATTTATTCAATACTTGGATACTTTTGGCTTTCGAATTAAATGCATAAAACTTTCTTTCTTTTGCTTTTATTAAAACTTGATAAATATTACGGGTTTCAATAAAAACTTTATGAGTCGGTTATTCACACTATTTTTATGGTTGTGAAAAATGCAGATTTTCAAATTAAAATAAAGCGTTTTCAGCCTTTTTCGACAAGAAATGACTTTTTCAGCCTGATTTTGACCCTTTCTGACAAAAACTACGTTTTTTTTTTTTTTTACAAATTTGACGCTTTTTGAAAGAAAAAGACCCTTTTTAGCCTTATTTTGGACGTTTTTTGGCAAGGAAAGACCATTTTTAGCCAGATTTTGACCCTTTTTCAAAAGGAAAGAACCTTTTCAGCCAGATTTTGACCCTTTCTAGCTTCCAGCCATACTAAGACCATTTTGAACCTTTTTTTGACAAGACAGTTCACTTTTCAGAAAGATTTCGACCTTTTCCAACAAGAAAAGACCCTTTTCCTCCTTATTTTGATCATTTTTCGACAAGAAAAGACCCTTTTCTTCCTTATTTTGATCATTTTTCGACAAGAAAAGACCCTTTTCTTCCTTATTTTGATCATTTTTCGACAAGAAAAGACCCTTTTCAGCCTTATTTTGAACCATTTTTTGGCAAGATAGGGCCCTTTTCAGCCTGATTTTGACCCTTTTTGACCTAAATGACACTTTTTGGCAGATTTTGACCTTTTTTGAAAGGAAAAAGTACTCTTTTAGCCTAATTTTGGGCCTTTTTCTACAAGAAAAGACTCTTTCAGCCTAATTTAGACCCTTTTTGACAAAATACATGAGACCTTTTTTTTTTTACTGGTTTTGACGCTTTTTGAAAGAAAAAGACCCTTTTCAGCCTTATTTTGGACGTTTTTTTGGCAAGGAAAGACCCTTTTCAGCCAGATTTTGAACCTTTCCAGCTTCCAGCCATACTTAGACCATTTTGAACCTTTTTTGTTTGACAAGACAGATCACTTTTCAGAAAGATTTCGACCTTTTCCAACAAGAAAAGACCCTTTTCTTCCTTATTTTGATCATTTTTCGACGAGAAAAGACCCTTTTCAGCCTTATTTTGAACACCATTTTTTGGCAAGATAGGGCCCTTTTCAGCCTGATTTTGACCCTTTCTGACTAAATGACACTTTTTGGCAGATTTTGACCATTTTTGAAAGGAAAAAGTACTCTTTTAGCCTAATTTTGGGCCTTTTTTTACAAGAAAAGACTCTTTCAGCCTAATTTAGACCCTTTTTGACAAAATACATAAGACTTTTTTTTTTACAGGTTTTGACGCTTTTTGAAAGAAAAAGACCCTTTTCAGCCTTATTTTGGACGTTTTTTGGCAAGGAAAGACCCTTTTCATCCTTATTTTGACCCTTTTTCAAAAGGAAAAGACCCTTTTTAGCCAGATTTTGTCCCTTTCTAGCTTCCAGCCATACTAAGACCATTTTGAACCTTTTTTTGACAAGACAGGTCACTTTTCAGAAAGATTTCGACCTTTTCCAACAAGACCTTTTTCATCCTTATTTTGATCCTTTTTCGACAAGAAAAGACCCTTTTCAGCCTTATTTTGAACCATTTTTTGGCAAAATAGGGCCCTTTTTAGCCTGATTTTGACCCTTTCTGACTAAATGACACTTTTTGGCAGAATTTGACCTTTTTTGAAAAGAAAAAGTACTCTTTTAGCCTAATTTTGGGCCTTTTTCTACAAGAAAAGACTCTTTCAGCATAATTTAGACCCTTTTTGACAAAATACATAACACTTTTTTTTTGACAGATTTCGACCATTTTGAAAGGGAAAAATCCCTTTTCAGAATTGTTTTGAACCTTTTTCAACAAGAAAAGACCCTTTCGGCCTAATTTTGACCCTTTCTGACAAAAATAAAACTTTTTTTCTACAGATTTCGACCCTTTTTGAAGAAAAAAAATAAATAAATAAATAAAAAAATTGGACGTTTTTCGACATTCACTAGTAAAGTCTTTCATTCTTGAAATTGCGATTTTTTTTCCTGGCTTAATAACGTCGCCCCACGTTAATTGGTTGAAGGAAGCCAGACAGAGGTCTCTCATGTTAATGAGGTCGTGCTCAATTAGCATAACTGGGAGCGAAATTCTCCTTTTCAGCCTTTCCGATTCGCCATTCAATAACCGAGAAGGTTTTGTTTAAATAGTAAATAAATTTGAAAAGAATGGAAAAGGTGGAGCGTTGTAAATCCTCTGTTTTAGAACCTTTAAAACGAGTTTATTTTATATGCACAAAGAAGTACAAGAGTAATTTCAAGTAAAAGAATTATGGTGAGGGATTTAGCTTGGAGATCTTTAAGGTCTCCTTTACATAAATATTTATTCTAGTGCTGCTCTAGATAAGAAAAAAACCTCTCAAAGCTCACTAGACGCAAAATTTTATTTACTTTCATTTTGTACTTGGCAGTCAAGTTGTTAGAACCAATAGTTTTCGAGCTAGAGGTCAAAAACTGTAAAAAGTGCCGATTTCGGAATGTTTTTTTAATTTTCTTGACTTTTAACATCGATATCTCCTTAACGGCTAAACCGATTTTGTTTCTAGAAAACTCATTAGACGCAGAATTTAATTTCTTTTCATTTTGTATTTAGTAGTCAAGTTGCTAGAACCAATAGTTATCGAGCTAGAGGTCAAAAACTGTAAACAGTGCCGATTTCGGAATGTTTTTTTAATTTTCTTGACTTTTAACATCGATATCTTCTGAACGGCTGAACTGATTTTGTCTCTAAAAAACTCATTAGACGCAGAATTTAATTTCCTTTCATTTTTTATTTATTAGTCAAGTTGCTAGAACCAATAGTTATCGAGCTAGAGGTCAAAAACTGAAAAAAGTGCCGATTTCGAACCGTTTTTAAAATTTTCTGGACTTTTAACATCGATATCTCCTGAACGGCTGAACTGATTTTTTTTCTGTAAATCTCATTAGACGCAGAATTTAATTTTCTTTCATTTTGTACTTATCAATCAAGTTGCTAGAACCAATAGTTTTCGAGCTAGAGGTCAAAAACTGTAAAAAGTGCCGATTTCGGACTGTTTTTTTAATTTTCTTGACTTTTAACATCGATATCTCCTTAACGGCTAAACCGATTTTGTTTCTAGAAAACTCATTAGACGCAGAATTTAATTTCCTTTCATTTTGTATTTAGTAGTCAAGTTGCTAGAACCAATAGTTATCGAGCTAGAGGTCAAAAACTGTAAACAGTGCCGATTTCGAACTGTTTTTAATTTTTTGGACTTTTAACATCGATATCTTCTGAGCGGCTAAACTGATTTTGTCTCTAGAAAACTCATTAGACGCAGAATTTAATTTCCTTTCATTTTGTATTTATTAGTCAAGTTGCTAGAACCAATAGTTATCGAGCTAGAGGTCAAAAACTGAAAAAAGTGCCGATTTCGAACCGTTTTTTAAATTTTCTGGACTTTTAACATCGATATCTCCTGAACGGCTGAACCGATTTTGTCTCTGGAAAGCTCATTAGACGCAGAATTTAATTTCCTTTCATTTTGTACTTATCAATCAAGTTGCTAGAACCACTATTTTTCGAGCCAGAAGTCAAAATCTGAAAAAAGTGCCGATTTCGAACTGTTTTTTTAATTTTCTGGACTTTTAACATCGATATCTCCTGAACGGCTGAACCGATTTTTTTTCTGTAAAGCTCATTAGACGCAAAATCTAATTTCCTTTCATGTTTTACTTAGTGGTCAAGTTGATAGAACCAATATTTGTCGAGCTAGAGGTCAAAAACTGTAAAAAGTGCCGATTTGAAATCAAATTAATTGCACGGATGCACTCATGTTGGGGAGGAAAAGAGAAATTATTGGTGCGGGGGCGTACTTACGAAGCAAATTAAACTCGGCGCAAACAGGCTAGCCTCGGTTAGAGCGAAATTTCAGGGTGAGAGGGCCATAATCAGGGAACAGACAGAAAAGGAGTTAATTGGAAGGTGAAGTGAAACCGAGTGTTAACATAACCTCCCCCGCCTACGCCGATCCCCCCGGGACACCCCCGCCCCTTCCATCGACTGCTTGCCCGGGGCTATTTTCATTGCACTCCCATGACTACGCTTTCACGACTTCAGCGAAAAGCTTTGTTAAGGGCCAATCGACTTGAAACTCCATACACATGCTCTTTTTAACCACAATGCTTTTCGAAACCTAAATAAAATACCTTATTATGAAATTTTTTCAATTCTATCAAGAAAATTTGCCTTTATAAATTGTTTATTTTAAGATTTTTGACCAAAATTTGGCTCTAAAAATCTGGATTTAGAGGTATTTTGCAAAAAATGGATTTAAAATATTGATTTTGATATTTTCGACAGTAGAAATTGCACGTAAAACGTTGATTTTGATGTTTTTTGACTAAAAATTGTCTCTCAAAACTTGATTTTTAGGGGGTTTTTCAACAAAAATTTGGCTTATAGATAGTACATTTTGAGGTTTTTGACGAAAAATGTTGATTTTGAGGTTTATCGACGAAAATTTGGCTCTTAAAAACTTAATTTCGAGGTTTTTGACGAAAAATTAGTTCTCAAAATCTTGATTTTGAGGTTTTTGGACGAAAATTTGGATTTAAAAATGTTGATTTTGAGGTTTTTGACGAAAAAATGTCTCTCAAAACCTTGATTTTAAATTAAAGGTCATATACTACCTTGAAAGTAAATTAATTTATCCGTCTAATGACTAATAAGCCTTCAAAAGTCAAAATCCAGTCCGAAATCAGTACTTTTTACAGTTTTTGACCTCTAGCTCAAAAACTACTGGTTCTAGTAACTTGACTACTAAATACAAAATGAAAGGAAATTAAATTCTGCGTTTAATGAGCTTTCCAGAAACAAAATCGGTTTAGCCGTTAAGGAGATATCGATGTTAAAAGTCCAGAAAATTAAAAAAACAGTTCGAAATCGGCACTTTTTGCAGTTTTTGATCTCTAACTCGAAAACTATTGGTTCTAGCAACTTGACTAATAAGTACAAAATGGAAGGAAATTAAATTTTGCGTCTAATGTGTTTTCCAGAGACAAAATCGGTTAAGCCGTTCAGGAGATATCGATGTTAAAAGTCCAGAAAATTAAAAAAACTGTTCGAAGTCGGCACTTTTTTTCAGTTTTTGACCTCTAGCTCGAAAACTAGTGGTTCTAGCAACTTGATTACAAAGAACAAAATGAAAGGAAATTAAATTCTCCGTTTTATGAGTATTCTGGAGACAAAATCGGTTCAGCCGTTCAGATGATATCGATGTTTAAAGTCCAAAAACAGACCGAAATCGGAACTTTTTACAGCTTTTGATCTCTAGCTCGAAAGCTATTGGTTCTAGCAACTTGACTACTAAGTACAAAATGAAAGGAAATTAAATTATCCGTTTAATGAATATTCTGGAGACAAAATCGGTTCAGCCGTTCCGATTATATCGATGTTTAAAGTCCAAAAACAGACCGAAATCGGTACTTTTTACAGCTTTTGATCTCTAGCTCGAAAACTATTGGTTCTAGCAACTTGACTACTAAGTACAAAATGAAAGGAAATTAAATTGCCCGTTCAATGAGTATTCTGGAGACAAAATCGGTACGGCCGTTCAGAATATATCGATGTCAGAAGTTTAGCATTATTGTTGTTACTCACAGCAAATCAACTTTTCCAAATTTTTTCAACTTTTTTTTTAGTTAAAAGGTTGAACAATTTACCGAACATGAGGTTACGTGAAACGCTTCGACTCAACTTCGAGAATAATCCTGACGGTATTAGAGCCCGACCGTTTGAAACTTTCCCAATTAAACACAACTCGATGTATGTACCTAGTCTAATATTATGTCTGGTTAAAGGCTCCTCTGAAAGTTGGATCGCTTAAGGTTATTAATTTATGAAATTGAAACGTTAAGTGGGAAACCTTGGGGTGTTTCTCTTGTTAAATCAATCGGAAGAAGCCCACTTAAGCCTCTTATTATCCGCTAAAACGCGGTTTCGACATTTGTGACCCATCCTTTAATTACCTCTAAATGAACCGTTTTGTGTAGTGTGAGTGGCCCAACCTGAGAGAGTTGGTTAAGAATGGTGGAATTAGGTAGAGTAAGGAAGGGGTTTAGGATAGGAAGTTCCGGCGGGTACCGGTCAATACATCCAACTTTTACTTGAGTACTCCTATAATATCCGCTTCAAGCTATCCATATAAGCCTTTTGGATCTGACCCGGAGCGGCTCACACGATTCACATTCTCTCTCTAATAGTTTATTTCCTCCCTACCCAACTCCCACATTTCCGCGTCTCTTTTTGGTTGTCAATCGTTGAGTAGAGATTGGATACCCCCGTCAGCCCAATTATAATATGCTTGAAGCGATGTTGAGCCCGCATTTGCATATGAGATTATTATGAGGAGATCAATGTAATGGATTAGATCCACGCGAAAGCCGCCCCGCAACTCCACTCACGACAATTACGAAAGACTAAAACCCGGATAAACTCTAGCCTAGAAGTAAAATACAAGATGGGGTAACAACAGATGTCGAAAACTGCGAATCCCTAAAGCCGCGACCCATACCACTAAGCCAAGCCGCCCTTACAGTGGGCTATCTTAGAGTTCCGAATTGATCTTTAACAAGAGAACACACCCCAAGGTTTCCCACCCTAACGTTTACCAATTCATAAATAATAACACTTAAGCGATCCAACTTCAGAGGAGCCCTATAAACAGACATATATTAGACTAGAGCTACACATACATCGAGTGGTTTAAATGGGACAAGTTTCAAAACGGTCGGAGCCTCTAATACCGTCAGGATTATTCTCGAAGTGAGTTCAAGCGTTCAAGAACCTCATTTCACGGTAAAATGTATCAACCTTTTAACTAAAAAAAAAAAAGTTGAAAAATTGGAAAAAGTGATTGCTGTGAGAAAAAAATAATGCTAATTTGACATCGACTATATTCTGAACGCGCACGTCCATCTTGTCTCCAGAATAATCATTGAACGGGCAATTAATTACTTCAATTTTGTACTTAGTAGTCAAGTGCTAGAACCAATAGTTTTCGAGCTAGAGATCAAAAGCGTAGTAAAAAAGTGCCGATAATTCGCAGTCTGTTTTGGACTTAAACATCACGATATCATGAACGGCTGAAACCGATTTTGTCTCCAGAATACTCATTAAACGGGATAATTTAATTTCCTTTCATTTGATACTTAGTAGTCAAGTGCAGAGAACAATCGAGTTTTCGAGCTATAGATCAAAAGCAGTATAAAAGTGGCGATGTTCGCGTCCTCGGATTTTCGGACTTTAAACATCGAGATCATCTGATACGCTGAACCGATTTTGTCTCAGAAGACGCTATTAAAGCGAGAGAATTTAATTTCCTTTCAATTTTGTGCTGCTAATCAAGTTGCTAGAACCACACACTAGTTTCGAGCTATAGAGGTCAAAAACTGAAAAAAGTGCCGACGTCGAACTGTTTTTAATTTTCTAGGACTTTTAAACGATGATATCTCATGAACACGGCACTTAACCCGATTTGGTCTCTGGAAAACACATATCGACGCAAATTTAATTCTCATTCATTTTGTACTCGATAGTCAAGTTGCTAGACCAATAGTTTCGAGGTTAGAGATCAAAAACTGCACAAAGTGCCGATTTCTGAAACTGTATGTTTTAATCTGGACCTGTTTAACCATCGATATCCCTTAACGGCGCCACTCGATAAAACGATTGTGTTTCTAGGAAAGCTCATTAACGCAGAAGATAATCCTTCATTTTGTATTAGTACGTCAAGTTACAGAGAACCAGTAGTTTTGAGCTAGAGGTCACAAAAACTGTAGTAAAAGTGCTATGATTCAGGACTGGATTGACTTTTGAAGGCTTATAGTCAGTCATTAGACGGATCAAATTAATGACTCTTCAAGGTATGTATCATCTGACCTTTAATTTACAATCAAGGTGTTTGAGAGACATGTTTATTCGTCAACAAAACTCAAAAGCAAAGCAACACTTTTGAAAAATCCAAAGTCCCGTTCGTCCACAAACCTCAAATCAAGATTTTGGAGATACTAATTTTCTTCAAAAACCGCGAAATTAAGTTTTAAGAGCCAAATGTTTCGTCGATTAAACCTCAAGCATCAATCATTGTTTCGTCAAAAACCTCAAAACAAATGTACTATCTATAGCCAAACTTTTGTGAGCAAAAACACACCCTAAAAAGCTCAAGTTTGGGAGAGACAAGTGTTTAGTCAATACATCAATAATCAACGTTTTACGTGCTTGCACATTTCTACCTGTCGACAAATATCAAAAGATCAATATTTAAATCCATTTTTGCAGACCTACTAAATCCAGATGTTTAGATGCACCCTCCTCGCAGACTTCGTATCGTCGTCAAGAAATCTATAACAAATGAGAACAATTTACGAAGGCAAATACTAGCTTGCTAGATCGGAATTGAAAAAATTTCATAATAAGGTATTTCATTTAGGTTCGAAAAGCATGTGGTTAAAAATGAGCTATGTGTATGGAGTTCAAGTCGATTGGCCTTACAAACAAAGCTTTGCTCGCGGAGTCGGAAAGCGTAGTCATAGGGAGTGCAATGAAATAGCCCCGCGGCAAGACAGTCGATGGATAGGGGCGGGGGTGTCCCGGGGGATCGGGCGCTGTAGGCGGGGAGGTTATGTTAACGACTCGGTTTCACTTCACCTGTCAATTAAACTCCTGTTCTAGTCTGTTCCCTGATTATCTGTCACACTCTCACCCTGCAAAAATTTCGCTCTAACCGAGGCTAGCCTGTGTGTCGCCATTTCCTGAGTGTGCATTTGCTTCGTAAGTACGCAGCACCAATAATTTCTCACTTTTTTCCTCCCCAACATGAGTGCATCCGTGACCAAGTAATTTGATTTCAAATCGGCCTTTCTACCCAGTTTAGTGAAACTCTAGCTCGCACAAACTATTTGGTTCCTATCAACTTGACCACTAAGTAAAACCTGAAAGGAAATTAGATTTTGCGTCAATGCAGCTTACAGATCGGCCCCGTTCCTAGCCGTTCTTAAGGGAGATATCGATGTCATTTAACAACAGCACCAGAAAAATTACACAGCTTCGAAGTCGGCACTTTTCTTTCAGATTTCTGACTAATCGTTTGCACGCCCGCACAAAATCAGTGGTCGCCTAGCAACTGGATTGATAAGAACCAAACCCCAATGACGGAACCACCTAAATCCTCGACAGAGCTTCTTCTAATGAGCCACCTCCGCCAGAGACAAAATCGGTCTTTCAGCCGCTTCAGGAGATATCGCTGTTAAAAGTCCCCAGAATTTAGAAACACGATTAAAAACGATCGAACTCGCGCACCATTTTTCAGTTTGTGACCTCTAGCTCGATAACTAGTGTTCTAGCCAACTGGACGTCACATAAATACAAAATGAAAGGAAATTAAGTCTGCGTCTAATGAGTTTTCTACGAGTGTGACTAAAAATCCGTTTAGCCCGCTCTCAGAGATATCGATGTTAAAAGTCACAAAAAATTAAAACAGCTCGAAATCGGCACTGTTTACAGTATTGACCCCTAGCTCGAAAACTATGGTCTAGCAACTTGGCACCACTAAATACAAAATGAAAGGAAATTAAATTCGGCGTCGACTGAGTTTTCTAGAAACAAAATCGGTTTAGCCGTTAAGGAGATACGACACGATGTAAAAGTCAAGAAAATCCCACACACACAGTGTCCGAAGAATTCGGCACGTTTTACAGTTTTTGACCTCTAGCTCGAAAACTATTCCCGGTCTCTAGCAACTTGATTGATAAGTACAAAATGAAAGGATTATTAAATCTGCGTCTAATGAGCTTCCAGAGACAAAATCGTTCTAGACAGTCAGGAGTGATATCGATGTTAAAAAGTCCAGAAGAAAATTAAAAAACGGTCGAAATCGGCACTTTTTCAGTTTTGACACCTCATAAGCTCGATAACTATTGGTGCTAGCAACTGACTAACTAAATACAAAATGAAAGCGAAATGTAAATTCTGCGTCTAATGAGTTGTTCTAGAGACAATCAGTTAGCCGACTCAGAAGATACGATCGATGTTAAAAGTCCACAAAATAATTCAAAAAGACGAGTCGAAATCGGCACTG